>JANHJO010009427.1:30298-49533 GCA_032468235.1 Pseudoxyrhopus heterurus
CTAACAGTTCGAAAGCATGTAAAGATGCAAGTAGAAAAATAGGGACCACCTTTGGTGGGAAGGTAACAGCATTCCGTGCGCCTTCGGCATTTAAGTTTGTAGGTGCTCCATCACTGGAGGTTTTCAAAAATAGATTGGACAACCATTTGACTGGGATGGTAAAAGGTTCATGCCTTGAGCAGGGTGTTGGATTATTAGGCCTTCAAGATCTCTTACAATCCTATGGTTCTATGTTTAGTCCCAGAACCTCTGCCGTGACTCAGGAAACTGCCCTATATTTTTAGTGAGAAAATGATACCATGCAACCTGTTTTAAAAACTGTATTCTGAAAATGTATCTCAAGCACTGGACTTCCAAAATCTATCTCTTTTCTGAATGCTTTGATTAGATTAATATTTTTCAACCTTGGAAACATTAAGATCTGCAATTCCCATGATTTCCCCAGCCTTAAAGCTGTCAAGTTTGAGAAACACTGAATTTGATAATGGCTTTTAAAAATCAGTTTTAATTTCATTAATTTATAATAACCTAAGTGCCACTGCAGCAGATTAAACAAGATACAGTCTGTTTTTTCTCTCACTCCTTATTTCCTTTTTCTTGGATCAAGCACCATAAATACTAGCCAGCAAGACTTTGATGCCCTCCAGTTGCATTGGTTTGGTTCCCATAACTATTCTCCCATATATCAGAATTATCCATCTTTGAATATCGAATGGTTTAATTTCCTACCATTTCAAAGCAGAAACTTGCAAATGACCTAATACTCCTAAGTGTGAACTTTCTAGTGATTTCCCAGCCAGAAAGTAAAAAAACCACTTTTCAAGGCCACTTGGCTGTTAGATCACCATATCTGAGTCGTAGCTTCACATACTATTTTTAAAATAAATGGCCCTTCCCATTATATGATTTATGTTTTATATCTGATTACTTGACAGTTTTCACTAGTGCATGAGAGAAAATGAAAATATTGCTTTTCTACTGCCAGCACCATATGAGAAAGCCATAGTAAAACATCTTGGTCTTCATTTTCTGATTCTTGGTGTCTTCTTTCATTTTAATTTGAAGCAAGAAATTTTCACCCAAATTCTTTCAAAGTCTCTGGGGAAGACGTAAATCCATTTCGTGTTTTTGTCCTTCTTAAGAGTTAGAGTTTGTCAGGACTATACTCTGTGCCTTTCACTTTCTCAGTTGTGTGTTGTTGCTTGTTATGCAGGTAGTAGTGTTCAAATGTGCACATTTATGTTAATGTTAAAGGATGTGCCGGCATGCAGCCATTTTGATAATGTATTTAGGTGAACATGTGGCTGCATTTATACATCTATAACAGGTGTCAGGCAGACAGACAGGCAGTCAGTTATAGACGTAAATGATGTGTTACCTAATATTCCTTCCTAAGGTTCCTAGAAGAGACACTCGATTCTGGTCTAGCTCATATATTGAACAACTTTGAAATCAGCAAGGAATTTATGAACCTACATCTGGAGGAGGGGTGTCAAATTCAATTTCATTGAGGGACACATCAGGGTTGTGGTTGACTTCAGGGGACTGGCTGGGCATGGCTGACTGGGTGGGTGTGACCAACTGGGTGGGCATGGCCAGTTTGATGCCACTGCCCAAACTGCTGGCATGTTTCCTCTTCGCATTGGGTAGACCGGGCTGAAGCCATGCTGACCCAATCTTTTCTCTTTGCATTGGGTAGACCGGGCCAAAGCCACACTGGCCCGATCTTTCCTCTTTGCATGGGTAGATCAGAACGGCCCTATGGGCCGGATCCAACCACATCACAGGCCAGATCCGGCTCATGGGCCTTGAGTTTGACACCCCTGATCTGGAGCCTTCTTCAAGCTTATTGATTTATGTAACTTCCATATGTAAAAAGAAGTAGAGATAAATATGATTATTCTGCCCCTTCTCCAGTAGCATTCTGGTTATCCTGCATTGGGAGGGGACCAAAACAATAACATTTTATACAATGATTTCTTAAGGGAGTTAGACAATGCACACAGGTGGCATCATTTTCAGGATCCAATTTTTTACACTTTATTGCAATTCAGTCACTGATGGTGCACCAAAAATATACTCACAGAATTCAGTGGGAACATCCACTCTATCCCAATGGTCGATAAGCAATCCAATTCAAAGTATACCCAAGAATCAGAGAGCCAGTTTGGTGTAGTGGTTGATGTGCTAGTCTAGAAAGCAGGAGATTGAGGTTCTTGGCCAGCCTTAGACATGAAACTAGCTGGGTGACTTTGAGCTAGCTACTCTTTCTCAGCCCAATTCACCTCGCAGGATTGTTGTTGCTGTACAGAAAATAGAGGCAAGAGTATTATGTATGTTTGCCACCTTGATCCTCTATATATATTATATGGTTGTCTAGCATCTGCCTGAACATATCCAATGAAGGGAAATTCATCACCTCCAAAGGTAATTGAACTGCTCTCCTGCTTAGAAGCTTTTCCTAAGATTGCCTTTACTCAGCAAGAAACAATCACTCAATCACCCACAATAGGCAATCAGCAACTCTCAGGACACACCTTTTGCAATCAGCTGGTAAGACTCTAAATCACTGTGTCCTTCATGGTGGTATCACTTCTGACATAGTGCTTTCTTATTTGGCTGTGCGAATCAACCCTGATTCGATTTGAATTGGAGATTCAAAAAAGTTATGTTTCAATGAGGGTGCAATTCAAGATTTAATGCCAATCTGATTTGAGCTGAGTCACTGCAGATTTAGATTAAAAGAGAGAAAAATTTGGTTATATCTTCAAAATACCTAAAGCTACCTCACATTCTGGAAGAATGGGATACACACAGGAATGGAATGGATGATGGAAATTTAACCCTTCCAAGATACCTTCAACAGCTTTATCACAATATTTTTTTTAAATATTTCTTCTGCTTGTTTTAGAACAAAGACAATAGAAATGAGCACAGGAATCACACAACAAGACAAAAATAAATATGTACAAAATGGTTTTTAATGGGGGAGGGTCTAAACTCTGAAAATAAATAAGGGTTTAGAAAATGAAGTTAGAAATTAAATGCCTATTTACTTTTTCCAAGAAACATTTTTTTCCTTTTCCTTTTTTCTATTAATAGTGATAAATAACCAATAATGATAATATTATAATACAGTGAAACTTTTGTATTAAGTTTCTGGGGTCCCAGGAAGGCTAGAATTGACAAGCTTTCCCCCTATTGCTAAGGGTCATTTCATCAGTGACCTAGGTGGGTTGGAAGTTGGGCATTAGGCAAATTGTCAATTTTTTTACATCTTACTGAGAGATGTAGCTTTGCCATCTCTGAACAGAGGGATTCATATGCTGTGAGGAAGGCTAGCTGAATGACAAGCTTGACCTAGCAGGAATGGATGGTATCAGGGTTATGGTTTGATGATAATACTCTATGTTAGTTAATTAGCAAAGGTACAAGAAGCCTGTCTCTATGGTAGGCTATAGAGAAAGAGGCTGGAATCTGTCTACCTATTTTTAACAAAACATTGCTTAGTAGTGTTTGCAATTGTTAATCTTTACACATTCAGTCTTTGTGAAGGGACTTAACCATGCAAAAATGAAAATGTTAACCTTGAGAATGTTGGCACCTGGACCAAGTTCCCAGTTGTGTTGGCAGGCTCAATACAAAAGTATAATATTCCATTAATACAAGTGACAATCAAATTAAGATCTGTGGCTGTCTCCATTAAAGAACTTCAGAAAGCCTAAAGTAATATTAGCTTCACTAGTCCAAAAGAGCTTTGATAAGCAGAGCCTGACAAAGTGATAAATTTCATTGACCTAACTGCTCAAAACAATTTCAGAGACCCCATCATACCATTCATTCACCCTTTCAGGAGTCTACATAACCGGTAGTGAAATTGCATCCTTGTACATTGAGCTGTTAAAATCCCTCAAACAGCAGGAAAGCCATTGAATTATCAAGAATCCCTTAGAACCACCTGATTCAACTACTTCCAAGCAAGACCCTGTTTTTCTCTGTGAATCTTTTCCAAATGGGAGATTCAAAGCTTTGTCATATGTGATCACCCATCCAGATTTTCATATGGTTTAATTCTTATTGAGCATTGACCAATGGAGACCATAAGTATGGATACTAGGTGTTATTTCTATGTTTTTTTTATCCCAAAGGAGCCAAGTACTAGTCTTGAAAGTTCAGCCAACAGCACTTCTATTCATTCTGTAGAATGCAAGCCTTTGATTTTAAACTCCAAGCTGCTACTCCTTGCTGTTAAAATGTTAGTTATTTTGTATCCACAAGCAACAATAATTAGGGTACACTATGCAGTATCTGATGAAAAGCCATCTGATATGTTTGCAAATACTTTTATAGAAATTTAACATTGCAAATAGCAATGTTGAAATAGATTCAAATAGATCATTGCTAGTTATGTTATAGCAGAGGATTTTTTTAATTACCTGGTTGATTACTGAGATTTATAAAATATCAGGAACATAAAGTTTGCAGTAAACAATCTCTTGTGTGTATGTGGTTTTTTCACACCTTGAAAAACCTGAGCAAATTAGCCGATGAATTCAGTAGTCCCTTATATTCTTTGGTGTGAGAGATCACAGTGAAGAAAGATTTCCAACAGACCAAAGCCATCAGACATATGTTTTGTATGCATGTTAAATAGTTATTAGAAAATGGAGCAGGAAATCCATGGTGTCTTCAAATGTTGCTATGGAATAATATAACAGCTTTAGCAATGAATGGATCAGATTTAAAAAAAAAAAATCTGCCAAATTTATCATTTACTTTAAGAAGGGGCAAGGAAGGTTCACCAGCTGTATATTCTATTAACTCAATAGAATTCCATCCAGCTTTATCCTACTTCATAACTTATGCATACATTATGTATGAATTATGTCATACTGAAAAATATTATCCAGAAAACCAAGCCAAGTTGGAAAGAAACATAGCCTGATGCCAGGACCCCATCAGCCTTCTAAAGCCCTGAGTAGGTAGACCACCCAAAGCAGCCATCACAATATAATTTTTAACGTTAAATTCCTTTGAAAGGATCATATAGGGTTCTAGGTTTTTAATCTATGTATTGAGTGAAAAATTAAGTGTTCCTTGAATTATGGATATAGGAGGAGGTACATTTTTATGAATTCTTACATAAATTGATTGTTTGACAATACACAAATTGAAGCATGCGTGTCCCTCCAGCATGTCTAGATTTCTGGTCACATGGTTACCACATGTGATAAAATGTCTTCTTTGTCTTGTAGCCTTGCCAATATTCATTAGAACATGATTTGCTTATCTTGATATAGTAGTAAGGAAGATGACCTTGCCAGATATGCAGAAGCTATTCCTTAAATAAAAGAGACAGAAGCACTTTTTATGTTCAGAATATCTAATAAAATTTGGAAGTGGCTCAGAGAGACATCTCCTTAATTCACTGGAGTATAAGAAAGAAAAGAGGGGAGGGAGGTAATCAAACTTACAAGATTCTGTTGTAGCCAATATCAATAAAAGTAGTATTAACAATTCTGTAAATATGATTCCTTGATTGGTCTACCTAGAGAGGCTGACAATTGTTGACAGTGATATATACCAACCGTAAAACATTTTATACCAATATTTTCTTAAATTGTAGCTTGGAGTAAACTTCATCCACAATTCCTCCCACTATTGCACTGTAACCATGTCATTTGAAGTTTTACATCCACTTTACCATGCAAATCAATTTTTGATTTGTTACAGTTCAACAACAATCCATGTATATGTCCCAATAGACGATCCTGGTCCTATTACAAGTTTTTCAAACACTTTGACATTTATCCTAAGGCAAGTTCTTCTTTCCTGGCTTCTCGTACAATTGGTAAATACATAAAAAAAATGGTAAATTCTTACCTTTGTTCCTGCTTTGTCCCCAGTATGCTCTCTGAATCTAGATACACCACATTGGTACTTATGATTAGATCACACTCCCTCATTATTCTTGAAATGAAAGGCACTTGAAAGAAAAAGGTAATGTTGATATTGTTAGATTGATTCTTATTTTTAGAAGAGTCCTTATTTTTACAGACATTGCCTACAATATGTCTTTTCAAAAACTTTTCTGCTTTTTTTATTCCACAAATACCTATGAATCCCCTTGTCTAAACCAGCTCCTTCTATGATTTATATTCTACAGTTTGGAGATTTTATCTATTCTGTTATCCAAGCTTGTACAATAATATAATTTAAAGGTAAGAAATCCAAGTCTGTCTTTTTTTAAGTCTTGCAAAATTTTGAATCTTACTCTTAGTTTTTTTTTTCCTGCTTCATATAACTTTGTTAATTTTTTTCTCTGCCACATGCTTTTGTCTAGGATTAGAATTAAATTAGGTGCCATTTGGAAAAGGAAATTCATCTTGGGTAATATATTCATTTGTACTGCTGCAATAGGTCCTAGCCAAGTACCTTTTAAACGTTCTCTATCAAGATTTCTTGCGTTAATTTATTGTAATTCTTCTGAAATACTGTATGTCCCTATTGCTCCTAAGTATTCAGAGACTTCTCAGAGCAAAAATTGAACTGAAACAGCAAGTATTTTTGTTTTGTGTAATTCCTGAAGATATAGGTCAGTGTTCTCAACTTTGGCAACTTTAAAATGAATGGACTTAAACTCCCAGAATTCCCTGCCCAGCAAGCAGATGTTGAGGGTGGGAAGCAGCATGAAAATGGCAGACGGATTCCTGAATCTGCCACATACACTCCCTTAGATCTTTTATGAGAATATAAATATATTCTGACTAAAAATATACTTTGATTTTATTCACAACCTTTAGAACAATATTTTTTTAAAAAAAATCCTAGGATCAAATATAAAATATTATTTAATATACTGAAATCACAGGCAGTTGGTGAGTTATGTTAATAGAATTCCAGATATCTTCATGCTCTTGCCTAACCCTATCTTGTTTATGTTTTTCCAGCATGTAGATTGACTAAGATGGGCGCCGGGAAATGTTGCTACTGGGGGTCACAAGGTGAAAATGAATCTGTCTATGAATTGGCAGAGAAATGCATACTCAGAGCAATTGCCAATTTATATCACTGGCACTACATTAGCTACAGATCAAATAAGGGTCTGAAATGGCTAAACGTTTCCAGAATAGCTGTCAAGTCACAGTTTTGACACCGCCCTCTTCCTAAAATATACAGTGCTCAAAAGAGAAAAGAGACACAATGTAATAATAGTAAAAGGCCATGTTTAATCAGTGTCAATTTTATTCAGAGACAAAATGAAATAAATGTTTAGAACTACAAAAAGAAGCTACTCATAGATTAATATATTAAACTTTCTTCAAAGGTAAATAGTTTCCATTTTATGAGGATGAATATTTCTTAGAAAGCACATTCTTATTGTAGCACCAATTATATATGAGAGGCATTAAACTTAACTATTCTGCTGTGTCCCAGTGATTCAATCATAAGAATCAGTCAAAGAATCTTTCTGGTGTTGCTTCTCCTCCAAAAGGGCATTCAGATGGAATATAGATTTGTGCTCTGTTTGCATGCCATTTCTTCCCAGAAGAATGTTGATTCAGAACTAGCTTGGGTTTGGCTAACATGAATTAAATGGAAGGAACTCAATCTCACAAAATGATCATTGGCTAGGAATTGTTGAGAATATCCATAGCTCGAGTTATAGGTTCTGGCAGAGGTCTGTTCTCTGAGCTTGCTTCCCCCATGATCATTGGGCAGGAACTAACTAGTGGTCAGAAAGCCAACATTTCCTTACTATGGCTACCTCTGAAAAACAATATTGTTTGATTATTTCATTTGTTTATTTATCAAATTTAAACAAATGTATATAACTCTGGAGAGCACACAATAAAACCAATGTTTTACGGAGACCACTTAAAAATAATTAAACATGAATAAAAAGATCACAAGAGGGAATCCATCAGGATTTTGTACATGATGCAGCCAGCATACCATCTTCCTATTGCCAGAAAATCCTCAGATCTGTTAAAAAAAATAACATGTTTCTGGAAGGTAACAAAGGCGGGGGCTAACCTCACCTTGAGGTAAGGGATGATGTTCCAAAGGGCAGGTGAAGGAACACATGATGTATACAGTACATGAAATAGCCTTCTCTTCTGCTCTCCCACTCTAAATATCTTCATGAATTCTCACACTGTGAAATGATATTTCCAGATTTTCTGATCGACCAAACTTGATTCCAGAATTTATCTTATAAAGCCTTCTGGATTTTCCTTTGAATTGAGGAGGATAGATGAATATTGTGGTTGAGGCACCAGGCTAGAAACGAGGAGTCTGTGACTTCTAGTCCCACCTCAGGCACAAAGGCAGCTGGGTGTCTTTGGGGTGAGGCACTCTTCTTCAGCCCTAGAAAGCAGGCAATAGCAAACCACTTCTGAGAAACCTTGCCAAGAAAACTTCAGGGACTTGTACAGATGGTTATCAGGAGTCAATATGATTTGAAGATATGTACATGTATGTGCACATGCACACACACAAACACACATATAAGAATATTCAGTTTTGGATGTCAGCATTTTAAAGCCCTGCCTCTCATGGAAAAAAAATAAAATGCCAAATAAGAATTTGTCAAACAATCTATCTTCACTTTCTTTAATGAGGGTAGTATTCTATATTGATTGTTTACTTTTTTATGGTCTGCATTGTGATGCCAGATGCCATCCAAGAATGCTGCAGCCACATTTCCTCCACTTTGATACTTTTGACTTATCATAACTAATGGAGACAAATAAAATCATTTCAAGCACAATACAGCAGAAATGCACAATTTGAGACTTCAGGTCTTGAAAAGATTATAATTGTCTCAAATATCCCTTTTTAATGTTAACAAAATAATATTTTTAATGTGACTGAAGAGAAAAATATTAAAAACAAAGATGGCATAATTTATTGTTTAGATTAAATGTAAACAAATGTGTATATTAATTTATGTTCTGGATCTGTCATATAACACTTTGCCATTCAAAAGAGGCAGCCCTCTGCCTGGATTTTTTTTTTCATATAATTTTGATTAAAAGTTTTAAGAACAATAATAAAAACTACAACAAACTAAATTAGAACAGAAAAAGTGAAAAAAGGAAGTACATAAAAAGTAAAAGTGCAGTAAGAAACAAAAATAGAAGAAAATAGAAAAGAAAAGAGTAAGATATAAAGAAATATATAAAGACAAAAAGAAATGACTTCTGATATTCTTCACCATGGTTGTAAGTAATTATATTTTAATCTCTCTATCTAAAGTTACATCATAACATTCTTTCTATAATCTATCCTTGCTAATCATCAAAACTATAAATCCCAAGACCATTTTTTCATTATGTAAAAAGTTTTACACGATTGAATATTTAAACTTTAAAATTCACTTTATCAATATTTATATATTTGAGTCCAAATTTTTAGGATGATAGAATGTCCATTCATATTGTTCATATTTCCAACATACATTCGAACTGGCTTCATAAATTCTAGATAATTTCTCTGGCATCTTGTATCAAGCATATATCATTTTATAAAAAAAATTTCTTTAAGATTATAGCATAAAATAAATTTCAATCCTTTTAACCACATAGTTTCCATATACTCCATATATTGTAACCAAAATTCTTAGCCCATTATGTAATATATTCTTTCACCTGTTCTTCCTCTGTTTTAAATTTCATGAAAAGAAGCAAGCAAAAGAAGTACACAATTGTACTTCAAATTCCATTTTGCTTTGCTTTAAGCAAGTCTTATTGGTCCAATAAATCCTTTTGTCCATTTTGAATCTTTCCTATAGTCTGAAAAAGAAAAGATATACAGTAAGATCTTATATGTTACTGCAACCATTTAAGTAATGTGATAACTACATTGAGTTGGTCAGTTCTCACAATGTTTACCTTATCATGGTAGTGGAAACTTGGGATAATCACTTCAAATTCCCATGGGCTGAACAAAATTTCAGAGATATTTCTGTTTGACAAACTTTGATCAGATCACTGCTTCAATGCAGATTCTTGAAATAGGACTTTAAATCTGGTGGATTCAAAACACTCAATTTTTCTAAATGTTTTTCAGATTTGAAGAATTTCCTCAAATGTACAGTGCATGGAAGAGGCTGAAAAATGTTGGTACTGACATTAATCCTGGCCCAAGAAACCAGCCAATAAATTTTATCAAATCATTAAAGTCTGCCTACTAGAATAATTCAAGTGCTCCAACACTGGAGAGTTTTAAGAAGAAATTTGACAATAATTTGTCTGAAATGGTATAGGGTCTCTTGCTTGAGCAGGGGGTTGGACTAGAAGACCTTCAAGGTCTCTTCCAACTCAGTTATTCTACTATTCTGTTAGGAATGGAAAAGTAACACCTAACTTTATTCACCTACTCTCATCTAATTTAGTGCAATTACTATAAGCTCTAACTTTGCTCTCTCTTGCATTAATGGAAGAATATATTTCTTTGCTCAACCTGTCAATTTTCTTCTCGGAAAGCAACTTAATGTTGAAAAATTACACACCAAAATATGAAATAAATATTTTTTTAAATGTTCCTTAGCTACATTTCACTTTGCTTCTTTATTTCTGACACTTTAAGTATGACCATTAGTACAGTTGAGGGAAAAAAATCCTGTATTATTGTTCTATTATTTTTCAGTTTGATGAAATAGAATTTGTTTATGAAGTTTCTTTGATGGGAGAAATGAACTTTATAAAATTGTCCTAAATGGAATGTAATATTGTTGCACTTTAGCTACAAGGAAGCTAAGAGGTTCTTTTCTGTCATTATACAATGTCTTCATTTTCACTGAATAATTCACATCTGGTTTAAAAAACCCAAAAAGTGTTTCTCACAAATATACAGATACTAGAGCAGAGCTTAAGTGATTGATCTGTAAGTATTTTGGACAGAATACAGTGATTATAGATTTGTGAACAACTATTGTCAGATTAATCGTTTTTAATGTTTTGCTTAAGGAACTTCCTTAGTAGCACAAAGGTGCTTTGTCAAAAGGCAACTGGACTTTCTTTGTTTTTGCTTGAAGACATTTCACTTTTCATCCAAGAAGCTTCTTCAGTTCAGCACCTTTGGGACAACCATGACATGAATGACTGAGAATTCCATAGAAACTTCCTTAGTAGATTGTGGAAATAGATATAAAGTACCTTGACTTCAGAAAACTATTTGATGGTTTTCATAGCATTCTATAGCATTCTGATTAGCAAGCTAGTTAAGTACATCTAGAACAGGGATGTCAAACTCACAGTCCATGGGCTGGATGCGTCACACACTGGCCATGCCCTCGCCTGGTTTAGTTAAGGGGAAAAAAGTTGTGATATGTCATGTGACAATGCCATGATGATGCAAGTTTGACTTCCTTGATCTAGAAAGAATATTTATTGAAATGACAGATAGCTTAAAGACCATATTCATAAAGTACTCATAAGATTGAACTGAGATATTGATTGGAGTGCTACAGGATTTAGGGCTTGTGCACCTCAACATTTTCAAATGTTTAAATGACACAAAACTGGTAAGGACAGCCAATAAACCAGAAGAAAGAAACAATGATCTTGATAGGTTAGAAAACTGGGCTGAAAATAACAGAATTAAATTCAATAGAAACAAATGCTAGGGTTTTTTTAAATTATTATTTAGGAAATAAAAATGAAAGGAATATATAAAGGCCTAGCGATAATGAATGGGAAAAGGACTTGTAATTAGCTGATCCAAGCTGAGTCAGCAAGGTGATGAGGTTGCCAGAAAACCAACTATAAGTTCAGGCTATATCAATAAATCTACAATTTCCATAGTTAAGAAAATATTTTTCTATTTTATACATTGGTTAGACCCCACTTTGAATATTGTATACAGTTCTGGAAACCAGAACTTTAAGATTTTAAGAAAACTATAGTGAAACTAAAATAAGTAACAAAAAAAGGCAGTAAGAATAGTGAAAGAATTGGATCCTATAAAATGAAACTGAAAGTTGAAGTCCACAAGTCTTAAAGTTGCCAAGGTTGGAGACCCCTGAAATAGAGGATGGGCAGGTGGGGGGGGATTTTATGGCCTAAACAACCTTTTCTGACTCTAAATTGATTCTCCTCTTTGAAATTTCTTTACAGGTCTGCTGTGTCCTTGCTTTACATTCTGCAATTAAATGTCAAGGGCATTTATCATGAGGCTACTTTGTCTATTTGGTCTTTTCAGTTTGAGATATGCAGGCAATCAAAATGGTTTCAGGGCAAATAAAAGACATATGTCAGAAAACAATTCTGGTTACAGCCTCGGCCACTCCTTTCAACAATGAAACAAGCTCAGATATGTAACAATTTTCCAAGATGCCTTGAAACCTCTTATAAATAATGTAGAAAAAAACAGAAGGTTCTTTCATTAAAGATAAAATTGTAAGACAAGATTTTAGGCTCTGTTGTAGCAGGATTTTCTCTCTCCTCCAAGTTCTGCAGTCATATAATAATTGCAAGAACGAATAGGTCTCTAGGTAAATATATATCTGTCTTCCTGCCATTGGATCTATCAGTACCTGTTTATTTCTATCGATTTAGTTTAAATTTCTCCAAGAGAAATATATGGATTTCTTCAAATGCTGTTCTTGGATTCAGACAGATGGCCATCTTGACTATGTGATAGTTCTGGCTAAGATCCATGCCATGCTGTCATGTCTGACTAAGCACATGGTAAATATAACTGTTTTGAAGTTCTTCATTTTAGAAAAGTCTGTTATGATTATGCCTCTTATTTCTGTTACTCTTCACTATGTGCAAATGCTTCATCTGAAGAGAACAGCCTTCAGAGGGCAGTTGCCTTTAGGATATGGTACGCTGAACATAACACAAATGAGAGAAGGAGAGGAAAAGAACAAAATGTACAACTAATTGTGATGCTGTAAACTCTTGTCAGATCAAAGTTAGCGGGTGTTGCCCTTAGGAAAAGGATACAGCTAGCAAATGGTGGAGTTTGCAAAAGAACTGCTTGAAAAATAGTGTGAAACAAGCAAATCTCAGATTGTGTATCTTGCAAATATCTACACAGAAAAGTTTTATGAAGCAAGGAAGTGGCAAGGGAAAATAAAAAAAATAGGTGGAATGTATTTGGAAAGAAAAAGTATGGCTTTGAAGTTCAAATTTTACCAGATTAATGTAAAGAAAAAAAAATACTAATTCACAGTCAGGAAAAAAACTTTCAACATGAGTGAGTAGCTTTCTCAGTCTGAAATCAAAAATAAGAAAATAAGTTTTTGTGTGAGCAAAATTCAACATTAACTGATCAGCAAAGATGTGGATAGAAGAAAAGATGAAATGAAGTTTTCTCAGCATGGGTCAGATCCATACAACTCCCATTTTTCTATTCTTCCTGGCAGTATTTCAGAGGACTCTTTCGCATCTGTGGGGATCAAAGAGTGGCCTGCAACCTTAGGGATGTTTGGTGGTTTGAGAGCACTCTTTCCACCTTTTAACTTATCTTTCATCCTTTTATCTGGGTGTCATACAATATTATTATTGTTTTAACTATGTCTTTATAAGATTTTATGATTTGTTTATCTGAAAACTCCAAAGTCACTTATATAGTGACATGAGTAGTGCCTAAATGTGATAAAGAAATATATACAATTAAATAAATATGTTATCACCTGAACCTGGTATCTTCTACATGCAAAGCATTTGTTCTTCCACTAAGCTTTTCCAACTGATTCTTGTTTACCTGGTTGCTAAACTGAACACAAAGGCTGCTCTTCATGATTGTTTTAAGAAAGATTGAAGCAGAAGCTTCATCATTTGTTTACCCTTAGGTAAAACCTTATCAGATTAATATTTTGAAAAGCTTTCCAGCTCTTTGTATGAAAAGTAACCTTAGAGCTGAAAAGTGAATTTTAACATCTTTTTAAGTTTACTTGCTACAATTGGTACAATTTGTTCCATTGGGGAAAATCCTTGACAATGTTTTTCTTTCTTTTATAAATTTCTTGCTCTATTTTTTCAATTATCCTCTTCCACAGTTCTGACATATTAGTTCACAAATCAGCTGAGCTATAAGGTAATCTGTTGTTTTTTTGGCTTAGCAGGTTGTGTGAATGTATTCCTTATAACAGAGCATTCTTGCAAACTAGGCTACAATCTGATCTTATTTCATTACATTGAAGCAGATATAGTCCCAAGCATATAAACATTGACTTAAGTTTGTAATGTTTATTTTCTCAAGCTGAAGGCTTTTTCCCAACAGGAAATAAATTCCATATTCTTCAGAAATGAGATCTCATCATCTAAATGCATTGTCTTTTGTATATGACCCTGTGATCCTATGCAGAATTACTTGGAAGCAAATGCCGGTGGACACTCCAGATTTTAATTCTGAATGTGCAAGCCTATGATTTAAGTTTGGATCAGCCACTATATTTGCTCAAAGTATGAGGCAACACATCCTCTAAAAGACTCTCTGTGGACATCTCAAAGGGACTTGTGACATTAACTGAGAGCATATGTGTCCATGCACAAAAGACATTGCTCCAGCATTGCTGCCAAAGTTGGTTGTGAAGTGATTCCAAACTGGTTTATCACAAACTGAGCAATGTAGTCTTCATGGAAAACATTAATATTACTTTGGCCTCCTTACAGATTATCCGAAAGTTACTTGCTTTGGGGACTGAGAGAAGAAATTCCTGTAAAAGGTCAAATGTACTTGGATTATTTATGCTCTGTTGTTTGTATCTTCTAGATATGTTTGACCAAAGCACTCAACTTTCCCCACCAGTAACTTACATTGCCTAAGATTATTGGAGTTGTAGTCCAATACATCTAGGGCAGGGCTGTCAAACTCCCAGCCCGTGGACCGGATATGTCATGCACTGGCCATGCTCACGCCCGGTTTAGTGAAAACGGAAAAAGTCCCGATAAGTCATATGATGCCGCTGTGATGATGTGAGTTTGACACCCTGATCTAGGGATACCAGTTTTGAGAAAGTTACTGTATGTTTAGCTTTCTCTACTCTCATATATCTCATCCACACTATCTTTTTATGGCTACAAATTTTGCTTTACTCAACAAATCTTCTCTTCTCTATTAGTTGCTATGCATACATTTCCCTTCTGGAAGGGTATAGCACTGTCTTCTTTAATATTTTTTGAAGTTTTTGAATAGTTAAAATTACACCAATGGCTGTATTTTGAAATGACAACAAATATTCAGGTTCTGTTTAGGCCTTATCTGATGCTAGTAAACATGCTCAAAATGGGAGGGGGGAGGGAAATCTCTGACCCTTATGCTTAAATTAAGCCATAAATGGAAAAAAACAGCATGCTGACAAATTTGTTTCTCCTAACCTTTGCATGCTGATAAGCATTTTGTATTTTGAAAGGAGATTAAATCAGAAAGAATATGAATGAGTATTCCATTTAATATTTTCTGTTCATTGGGAAATTGGCAAATCTACCAGGAGGAATGGCTGCCTCAAATGGAAAATGTCATTTGTTAAAAAGGGCTATGCCACAAAATAGAGGGGAAATGCTGACAGCATTAGTCTGAATCTAAAAGTACTATTTCCATAGATATACAATATTTTTATAACTCCTTGAGTTTTATCAGTGCTGAACCTTATCTGAAATTTCAGAAAAAGATGTAAACATCTTTCTGTAAACATACCATCATTTAAATTAGAATAATTAAAAAGCAAGACATTCGGAACATCTTTTATTCACCTAATAAATGTAAAATCATTGATTTCCCCCCACCTGCTTACTTCTAGATAATTATGCTGAGATTAATAGCAGAAATAGAAAATGTGGAGTTACTTATTCCTTCAACTGAATTTTGGCATAATTTCACAGCCTTCTGTTTATTGGCTGTCCATCTCTTTGCCAAGCTAGTCTCACTTCCTGGCTTGATCTGGTTCAGATCATCTGCGTGTTCTTTCCAGTAAATTTTGTGTATTTCCTGTCCCAATGAGTACTGGTTCTTAATTGTTTCTGTGTTTATACATTCTGCTAAACTATAATGAGCTTATGTGTTCAAAGAATTCAGCCAATTATAGCTTATTCTGTAATTAATAATTAAACAAAATATGGTGTAGTAGAATTTGTGAAACCAGTCTGTAGAACTATTTAGTTTTGCCTCCATAGATTCAGTTTCCAGTAAAACATGAAGCTGAGCTGTTGTTTCATTCTGATTTTTTCTTTTTTAGACTCAGTCTTACTTACCCTACTCGATTTCCACCATTTATGGTCCAGGTGATCCATTATAGAACTTGTAGGAAAGGTTATTTTTCTCCAACACGAAAGAGGTAGGATACTTCAGACTAAGTGGATCTGAGCCAGCAAAAAGGGAAGTGTTGATTAATCCTTTCATTCTAAGTTATTTGTCCACTCAAGGTTGCCTCCTCAGAAACTATGTCCTATACCAAAGAAAAAGATATGTAATTGTCTGGTGCTTTATACGAATAAAGTACTGAGACAAAGATTTTGAGTAGGTTGACAAAATGTACTATGTGCTACAACCCCTTAATTTGGAGATTGGTTCATCCAAATACAGATTTATCTCCATATACAGCAGACAGAAATTATCTGTTTATTATGCTTATTAAATAGTTGCATGTGTGCATTTTTTCTTTTCTTTCTTTTTACAGTTCCTTTTTCAAATAGATGCTATTCCAGTCCCACTGATACTTCACAAGAGAAAGAAATGTGAAAGCATAATACTGTTCAGTAGAATAATATGTCAGTGGAATCACAAATTAGTTGAATATAATTCTTTAATCCTTTCTTTATATTGCCACATTTTTCTTTGATGCCGTGCCAGATTTTATGGAAGTTTTGATGAATGACCTGCTTGAACAATTTTCCAAATACTGCTTCTCTAGAAAATGACTACTGCTAATCTGTCTAAAAAAAGTGACAGAGTCTTAGATTAGCATTTGCCCTGATTAAATCCCTAGCTAAGGGGATTTAAACTAGTTGGACAACATAGTTTCCTGGGAAAATACATGGAAAAATCCCATTCGGATAAAATCTACCTAGAGTTAGGGTTAGGTCTCCATAAATTCGTAGACGAAAATGGAAATTGCCAATGAATGTGCAGCCCTTGGGTATGGTTAGGAGTATGCATACTTTTCGTGCCTGCCTTATCTAGGTTTCCTGGGAAAATACATGAAAAAACTGCTATTTGGGTAAAATTCACTTAGGGTTAGGGTTAGGTCTCTGTGAATTCGGAGAGGAAAATGGACATCGCCAATGGATTCGGGGTCCATGGGTATGGTTAGGAGCATGCATATTTTTTGAGCCTGCCTCATCTAGGTTTCCTGGGAAAGACATAGGAAAATGAAATACACGGAAAGTCCACATAGGCCCTAAGTGGATCTTCTGCAAATTGGATTTTCCAATGTAGGTTCCTCAGGTAGGGAGAAAAGGCAGGTTTAAAAAGAACACACACCCCTAAGCATACCCATGGGCTCCGATTCCATTGGCAATCTCCACTTCTCTCTCTGAATTCATGGAGACGTAACCTAACCCTAAATTGATTTTAACCAAATAGCATGTTCCCATTATTTTCCCAGGAAACCTAGATAAGGCAGGCTCAAAAACTACCTACCCTACTAACCATACCCATGGACTCCTAATCCATTGGCGATCTCAGTTTTTCTCTCTACATTCATGGAGATGTAACCCTAACACTAAGTGAATTTTCTCCGAATGAGATTTTCCCATGTATTTTACTATCCAATGTACATAAGCCAGGCTAGAAAAGTATGCATCTTCCTAACCATACCCATGGGCTCTGAATCCATTGGTGATCTAAAAAAATTTCTCAGAATTCATGGGGACCTAACCCTAACCCTAAGTGGATTTCCTGCAAATGGGACTCAATTTGGGAAAAATCCACGTAGGGTTAGGGTTAGGTCCCCAAGAATTTGAAGAGGAAAATGGACATCGCCAATGGATTTGGAGCCCTTCAATATGGTTAGGAGCGTGCATGCTTTTCGTGCCTGCCTTTACTAGGTTTCCTGGGAAATTACATGGAAAAATCCCATTCGCGGAAAATCTACTTAGGGTTAGGGTCAGAGGTGCTATTCAGCCAGTTCCAACAGGTTCCAGAGAACTGGTAGCAATAATTCGGAGAACCGGCAAATATCACTTCTGATTGGCTGACCACGGCAAATACCACTTCTGATTCGCTGACTGCATAGCCATGCCCACCAAGCCACGCCCACAGAACCAGTAGTAAAAAAAAATTGAATCCCACCACTGAGTGAAGATAAGATCAGCAACCAACATTGAGAACTGTTGTTGGAAGAATTTAACTTTCTCATTAGTCCAAAGGCAGAATTGTCATTTAATGCATTTAATACTGGTTCTAGTTAAATAAACCAATTTTAGAATCCTTTGTTGGCAGTCAGTTTGGTTGAAAATGAAGGACAGAATAGGTTAAATTATAACTTTCTTAGGATGAAACTAAGATGTTTAGGCTACTTTTGGTTGCCAAAACTAGGTTTTTTTTTTATATTTTTGTTTACCCAGAAAAGTCTTAAATAAGTTAAGATCTGGCTAAGGGATCACTGGTTCTTTCGTGAAATGGTCTGGATGGTCAATTCTACAAGATGACCTTCTAAATATACCATCAGGCTACAAATACTGCTCATTAGGAATGCAGGAGAGGAAGGATTTTTTCCCCTTTCTTCCAAGGTTACAGTTTCCAACATTCTTGGCATTTTAATTTTTTTAATTGCAAGCACCCATATTTATAATTGAACTTTTAGTCCAAACAAGCCAGGATAAAACCATTTTTGTGATATTGGAATACCCTTAGATTATTGTTGTAAATTATTTTTAATTATGATTCAACTTGAGGAAGGTGGACTGAAAGCTGTATGAAGTGCTAAAGAAGAGTAGCTAGGCACTCATCATTCCAACTGAGACTCTAGAAAAGGTGCAGAGAAGAGCAACAGAGACAATTAGGGGAGTGAAGGCTAAAACATATGAAGAACAGTTGCAGGAATTGGGTAAGTCTAGTTTAATGAAAAGAAGAACTAGGGATGACATGATAGCAATATTCCAATATTTGAGGGGCTGCCACAAAGAAGAGGGAGTCAAGCTATTCTCCAAAGTACCTGAAGGCAGAAAAATAAATAATAGATGGAAATTAATCAAGGAAAGAACCAACCTAGAACTTTTTTATTTTTTTTAAATAAGTTTTTTTATTGTTTTTTCTTTACACAAACTTCTTTTACATGA
>JANHJO010009427.1:88912-100739 GCA_032468235.1 Pseudoxyrhopus heterurus
TCTGAGGTCGGTAAAATGAGAACCCAGATTGTTGGGGGCAATATGCTGATTCTGTAAACCGCTTAGAGAGAGCTATAGAGCACTGATAAGTGGTATATAAATCTAATGCTATTTCCTTTATAGCAGTTCCAAAGCTCCAAGTCAGCTCCTCAGACACTTCTTACCACCTGTCACTCCTCCACTATAAAATGACCAGAGGGTCCTGTTGCCATAGTCTCATCATCTGTTGAAAAAATGACAATTGAGGTGGCCAGTAATATGTAATCCTTTTATAAATTATAAAGGTCATTGTAAGTTTAGGAAAGCTCTTTAAATCTACAGTAATTGGCTCCCTTCTGCTTTCTTCCATATTTGGTCCTGTAACTGTTTGCAGAATAATGGAGCTTTGAAACAACTAACTAGGGGCAGATATTTTATATATGTTTTTAAATTATGATAGACATTGAACCATCATGAGTGAATAAAATCTTTTCCAGTTCCCTCAGGTTGCCATCATAGCCCTTCATTACTCAAGAGCTTTAATACTATCCTTCCCTCCCTCCCAAATATGTTTCCTTAGTGTAGAAGTAGCACACAAGAAAAGCTAATTCTCCTTTTGTGCAGAAGATACCAGTACTAATCTACCATTCAGGAAGGGAAAGCAATTTCGGGAATCCATAACTTGAAACTAATAAAAGATACTCTTCCTGACAACCATTAGAAAAAGAATGTAGTATGTTTCACAGTAAATGTAAGTATAGTGTGAAGTCAATAAGAGTCCTGGAGCGTGAGGGGGGAGATGTTATTTAAAATAAAGCAATGTGATTCTCTTCATATTGCAGAGTGAAGAATAAGAGATACCTATTTGAATTTTTGCTAGACTCATATCTTTTGTTCCTTACAGAATGCCAGTCAGCATTGCAAATAAAGGAATTTATAAAATTAGACTCTTCTCCTCAACTTATTTTGCTGCACATTGATTCTCCCTTCATGTTCTAGTGGCATAGGGGTTTTTCTGGATTTATCTGGACAAGATTGCTTGGCCTTGAAAGCTTGTCTGCTAGTCATAACTCTTTGTCATACAATTGTCTGCATATCTACTGGTTTCTCTTTTTAATCTAGTCAAGGAAACTGTGTTCTCAACCTGCCAATGCTCTAGATTGCCTCTGGCTCAGCAGCACAACAAAAGAATTCAGATGCACCGACTTATACATTATATTTATGACTTACGTCTTTGTGAAATCCACCTGTTTACCCATGCATCTGGCTCAGTTTTACTAAAATAGCATCTTTTTGTCAGTAAGTAAACTATTTGTTTAATGAGTATCACCATGTTGTGTCCCAAGTGCCAACAGATATTTAGTGTCTGCCAACAACAGATCTGTGAATGTTAGAAAATTTACAGTCATTGTTAAAGAGAGAGCAAGGCAGACAGACAGACAGACACAGAGTCAACAAAAATAATATACTTGGACTTCTCTCAGCACTGACAATACCTCATAATATTCAAATTTTGTACAACGCTTTATATTGCCAGACACCAATAAGTGTGTCATTATATTATAATTGGTAGTTAATCAAACACTGGCATCTAGTGAAGACATTTTTCATTTTAATGATAATTCAAAAGATGACTACCATGTAATTTGTTTGGAAGAAACAACTCCACAATTACTCTGTTATTAACACAATAATTACTAAATCTGTGCAAAGTTTTTTGTAGTCATATTACAAAATATGATGACCATCCCTACAAGCTTCATGACAGTGAGGTAGCCACTCACACAATGGCATGCAATGGCAAGTGCTAAAGCAAAATAGAGCAACATGGGTTGCCATATATTTAGAACAGCCACAAGCAAACAGCATGCCTGAAACAATATTTTATTTTAGAAAAAGAGAAAAAATTAGAAAATGTTTTTTATTTTACAAAATTTATATTGCCGCCTACTCGCACTTGGTGACTTAAGGTGGCTTATACAAATATAAAAACATCATATAAAAAGAAAAAGAAAAGAAAATTATAAAATAATAAAAAATAATAAAATATAGCCCCCTACCCATACTCATCCCGGCAACAACACATATTCATACAAGCCATTTAATAGGCTGCATCCTGCTCTGGGTTCCCCAGGTCCATTGGCAGAACCATGTCTTCAGCACCTTCTGAAAGAGTGTTAGAATGGAGTCCAGTCTAATATCTGAGGGAATGATGTTTCAGAGAGAGGGAGCCACCACGGAGAAGGACTTTCTTCTGGGTTCCACCAAATGTATCTCCCTAGGGGATGGGACCCACAACATTCCTTGCCTTCCCATTCTAATGGATTGGGTAGATGTGATCGGCAAGAGGCAGTCCCTCAGATAACTTGGTCCCAAGCCATGAAGGGCTTTAAAGGTGACAACCAGCACCTTGAATTGCACTCAAAATCAAATTGGCAACCAATGCAGTTCCTGCTGGAGAGGTGAAACATGTGCACATCGAGGTCTGCGCAAAACCATGTGGGCTACTGTATTTTGCACTATCTGAAGCTATAGTGGTCTAATGAATCAATCCTAATATCCTAATTGATGTGTTTTATGCCACTAAAGGTCTGAAATTGTGAGTTTAATATATTGTTACAAATGCTTCTAAATATATGAATGAGGTTGTTTTAAAATAGGAAGTTTAAACAATCAAGTATCCCTTCATGGCATGGTGTGGCATAAAACAAAGTATAAGCTGTTTTATTGTATCTGCTCCATAGGTATTTCACTACCACAGGACTAAAATAAAAAAAATATGTGGTGGGGGAAATAATAATAAACCCAACCTGACCCAACTCACAACAGTAATCTCAATTTCTTGCCACCTCCATTCAAAGAAATATTTTTTTAAAAAAATACACTGGATCAAAATAAAAGCTGCAGGGTAAGTTATCTGTGGCAGAAATAAATTGTTAAGGAAAAAGGCTGAGCTTTTTCAGACATATTTCAAAGCCTCTAGCTCAGTTCCACAGTTAGTTTTTTTTTACAATATTGTAGCTGATACAAATAATAATTGCCATATAATGGGGGTAATCAAATTTAGGTAAGGAGTCAATCTCTCTATTATAACTTTAGAAAGGATATTATTAAGTGCATGGTTCAGGGCACAAATCTGACAAATTAGAATTATACTAGCAAGATCACCCACGCATGCCTATGCATTCCATACAAGTCAGTTGAAGCCATTCAGACAACAACTTGTGCTACCTTTATTACCTGCAGACACCACTTATGTTTCCTTGAGGGTCTTATTTGTGAATTCTCTCTAACCAAACCAAACACTACTGAAAAAAAAACAACAACCACAAACACTCACAAACTTGAATTCCATAGGGGACAATGTTTTTCTTAATTCCAAACATATCAAATTCTAAGCACAAGGAAAATTCAACTATTAATGCCAAGACGTGTTATTAAGACTTGTGGACTTTAACTCCCAGGCTGGTTGAGGAATTCTGGGAGTTGAAGTCCAGATGTCATGCCCCCATCGGAGTCTGAATCTGCAGGAGAGGGGAAAGTGAGCTGGAACAAGAGCTGTCAGAGATTGAGAGGGCGGTTCCATTGGCCTTGGAGGAAACTGGGGAAGGGCAGAGTCCATCCAGGCAAGGCTTTTCTGAATTAGTAAGGCCTGCAGACAGGGAGAGCAAGGACTACTCCCTGCTGATCCAAGAGCAAGGAGGGAAGACAGCGAGATCAACGCAGATTGAGCTGTCTACGAGGGAGGAGAGTGCCCTTCCCCCTTTCACAATGCACACTGGGGACTGAGATGCAAGGAGGTGCTGGTGGGAGGGGCATTTGTTGGGAACAGGCATTGAATCTGTGGATCCTCATGTGCACTTGCCAATGCCTGGAAACTGCTGTGCTCTGTCTTGTGGGGCTTGCCAGTTTGCCTGCTTAGCTGAACTTCTTGCTCTGGTTACTGTTTGGCTAACCTGGCTTACTGGACTGCTGGCCTGGGTTGCTGTGTGGCTAACCTTGCTTACTGGACTACTCGCAGCCAGAGGTTTCTTGTAGTTAATGTGGGAACATTCGGGGGCACAGTTGGAGCAATAAAGGGGAGTTAGACCATTCTCTGGTTGTGTTGCTTTCGTGTCAAGCCCCGGGTCATCACACCAGATGTCTTAAAGTTACCACAGTTGGGATACATCTCTGATATATACAAAAGGTATGCTCTGGGGAAAGGGACTTTCTCACATATAAGGAACCTATTAGAGCTTTAAATGTTGGTATCAAAATCTTGGGATCTTGTTGATAGAACATAGATCTTTGTGAAATCTATTTCAGTAACTGAAACAAGAGACACTGGGCATGGATGACTGCAACCAGCCCAGCCTGGAAGTTAAAGTCCACAAGTCTTAAAGTTGCCAAGGTTGGACACTTCTGGGTATATATTAAAAGCTGTTAGGAGAGTGCTCCTTGCCAGAGAAAGTGGCTCATATAATAAGGGAAACCATCTTTTCTTCTATGTACATTTTGGTATGTTCTTCCTCTAGTGGGTAGGTTGGAAATTATTATTTTTCTATAGCAATAACTTGCCTTGTCCTCTTA
This sequence comes from Pseudoxyrhopus heterurus, assembly GCA_032468235.1. Classification (NCBI taxonomy): domain Eukaryota; kingdom Metazoa; phylum Chordata; class Lepidosauria; order Squamata; genus Pseudoxyrhopus; species Pseudoxyrhopus heterurus. Next base: position 93,464 of record JANHJO010009427.1, read on the forward strand.
TCTCCTGTACAATTCTGTGTCTGTTATTATAGTATTGGTAGTTACTGTGGTTTCATTTTTATTTAGTATAGAAAAGTGAAAAATTAACAAATAAGTACATATTTCAAGTTTTATTCCATGGTTTTAAGGATTGCAATTTGGCCTGAGATCTTTGGATCAGTGCTGGCTCAAGAATATATAGCATCCTTAGGCCACACTGATTAAAGGCACCACCTCCTGACAGTATACCAAATAGTAGTTTGAGAATGATTCAGAAAAGGTGGTTTGGCATCTCTATCCTTTGGCAACCTAGGCCAATGCTATTAGAGTGCCCTGAGAAAGCCATGCCTGAGTGAAAGCTGGCACAGACGTACTGTTTTTTAGTTACAATGCCTTGGTGGAGATTGTAGTTAATAATTATAGTTGCTGTCTTCCCAAGTTAGTCTAATTCTTCTGGTACTCACTCATCCAAATATTAACCAGGCCAAGCCATTTACATTCTGAGTCCAAGCAAAGTCAGTTAGGGCCTATCATTACTAGGCTACTATTAATTAATGAAGACATGGCCATTGTCTATATGTATTTGGGGACTTGGCATTTTTAATGGTGAAATGCAGACCCAGAAATATTTTAATCAAGATAACACAACCTCAAAAGTTTCTGCATCTCTGACCTAATCAAAATATGACAAATGTGCTGAAACAGTAACTTCTCAAAGGTAGATCTAACAAACAAGATTCATATAATTAGAAGGCATGCATAATAATTGATGTAGGTATAATTATGCTCCCAGCTGAAAGAAAGAGACAAATATACCCGTGTCCTTCTAGAAGACCTGCTACTGTATCATATGATGATGTGTGAAATGTGTAATGCAGTCCTCTGTAGATTTCCATGCTTCTGCAGTTCAGAACATGAATTTCCAGCATTCTGTAAAAAAAAGATATGAAACATTCTAAATGGAGATGCACAGCAGGTGCTTTTTAAAGTTAAAGGCCTTGGCATTTTGCCCAAAAAATTGCTTTAAAAATATCAGAGATGTCTGCCTTGCATAAAGAGCAAGTGATACAGTCTAGATAAAATGAAAAAGGTCATTGTTAAAAGGAAAAACTTTTGTAGCTCAAGAAACAGACAGAGGGGGATGCAGAAAGAAATCACAATCAAAAAGACTGCTACCTTGATAGCAAAGAGTTCACTTTAATTACTTTGCAGTTAGACTTCCATTACTGCCACCTTATGCTGGACCAAAGCAGGGAAAGGTCAATCTAATCCCCAAATACGTCACCTGGTTTTATGCTTCAATTAACTTACTACATTGCAATGCAACACATGTTTACATAGAAGTAAATCATCCTGAGTTGATCTACCAGTTCTCATTGGATTGCAGCCTCTATTTTGCATTGTCTGGGTTTCTTTTGCCCATCATCAATCTACTATCAATTATTTTTCCCAGTCAGCCTGACTCTTAGTTCTATGGGGAAAAAAGAAACATCTGCACAATGAATAATTTTCTATTACATCCTGGCATTAACTTTTGAAGTTGTTCTAAGGACATCCTTACTTTTGGGGGGTGCGTTGTTTTATTAGAACCCAATGAAGTTAATTTGTGACAGATGCACAGTTGGTGGAAATTAATGTCAATTAATATTCAGGTAGAATTAAAAGGATGGGAAATTCCTGGTAGATTCTTTTCACTATCTGTAATAATGGCTGCATGTATCTTTTCACCCCTGTCTATTTTTTCCATATTCCATAGATTCACATGGGAGAAAACATTGCTAGTAACCTGAATAATGAGACCATGACCACAAAAAAAACCATACATTGAACATGTGAATTGTGAAAAAGAACATCCAAGGATTATGTAAAGCAGGGCTCTCAAACTCGTGGCCCACGGGCCAGATGCGTCATGTGCTGGCCACACCCATGCCTAGTTTAGCAAAGGGGGGAAAGTCCTGATACGTCATGTGATGCTGCTGACACCCCAGATCTAAAGGGAAATTTCAGCAGAAAAAAACATGAGTAACCAATCTAACTGATTCCTTAAGGACCAAACTTCAGCTGACTAAAGCTGAATCCTATATAAAGAAAAATAAAGTGATAAAACATTATATACATTTGGAGAGTAGCTGCATCAAAGATGTGATTCAAAGAAATCACTTATTGCACTGGCTTTTTACTTCACTTGTCTTGTTCCCTTTTCCTTAAAATATTTCAGCCTTAAAGCTTATCTTCTAGATATTATCAGGAAAGTGGCAGGCTCTGACTGTGCAGAATGTAAAGCAGAATTTTGCCTGGGACACTGCTAATGCCTGGTATATTAAGTCCGCTTAGATTTTTAAAAATGAAGTTTTTATAGATATGATACCATTCATGAGGAAGAAAATATTCTTCCCACATATTGAATAAATGTAGATGCTTCTATTCTTGAAGTGGGCATCCACACAATTGTGAGAAAGGAGCTAGTTATTTCATGTTCATGAATTAAATGTAGCCATTCTCTTAATACCTAAATCTATATACTACTACAACTCTCATTGTCATTACCTTTAACTGACTAAAATGGTGCATCTTTACAAGATGCACCATTTTAGTTTTTGAACCAAGGTACCTCAAATAACTTCAAATAATTAACTTACAGAATGTGTGCAAAATCCAGGATCTATGAGTGTCAAGGGAATGAAATTTGGGGGGGAGGACCTATGGCTGTTTCAGTGCTAGTAACTGCTATAGTCATTATTCTTCATTTTTAATGTTCTGTGACAGTTTCCCAGCCAGTCTTGCAATCCTTTGTTCCCTCCCACACCCAGCAGCAACCACTTACTTGCTTTCTGGAAAGGGAAGAAAAGGAAAGGGAAAAGGGAAAAGCCAGATTTCCCAAGGAAACTCAAAAGGGAAGCCAGCAGAAAATCAGAAGTCACTCCTGGTTTTTTTACCTGTTTTTATGTCTGTTTCTGTTACTCTGTTTTAGAGTAAATATCTCTAAAATGAGAAGCCAATGGGGCATAGGTTGTCTAGTATGCTTCTAAAGAGCTATATAACATCCAGGATACAGTACTTATCTTGCTTCCTTCTTTCCATGCTACAACTATTATTTTTTTTAAGGAAGAAGATGATATATACTCAATGGCATGTATGGTTCCAAAACATGCTGACTTTTAGATGTGCTGGACTGCAATTCCTATAATTCCCAACGATATCATTTCCTTAAGAATTAGGAATTAAGTTGAAATAGTTTGTTCTGGAGTGACTTAACAATCTCTCTCAAAAATCTCAAATTTGGCTCTTAGTCTTCACAGCTACAACTTAGGAGCTCCAATCACTTAGGAGCTCAGTTACACCTGCTATTTCAAAAGAATTTTAACAAGAAGCACCTCAAAATGAGGCAAAAACCAGATGTTTGAATGTGGGTTTTTTTTTTACAAAGAAAAGGTGGCCGGGAAAGGTTCTAGCAATTATACAGAAGGACCAACATGCAACAGTAATAGCCTGCACAAAAGTAATGTTGTAATGATCACATAAACAATTCCCTCATGATTTTCACCCTTGGACCTTGGTTACACATGTTGTTCTTGGTATTATGCAACTAAATCAAATGAATGGAAAGCAGCAGCATTCTATATAGGCTCCTAAATCAGAATAATTTTAGAAATTGTCCTCAAGTGCAAGGCAGAATAAATTCAAAGAACATCCTTCCCAGATATGTTCCCTTAAAATAAATTGGAGTTCAAAGTCTGTAATCTTTGGGTGATTAAGAGTTGGAGCCTAACACATGCAGAAGCCTGTAAGAAAGAAACAGAAAAGGGGGAAATGGCTCATTATATCTGTATGATCATAGCATTGACAATAGTAACTCACTTATGCAAATATTTGTCGCCTGACTGCATGGATAGCTTTGCATGCCCTTCTAATCTGGACTGCATGAAAAAAATTGGAGAAGTTAAAATAGGCCTGCAAATGCAAGGCAGTCTTGAGCTCCTTCATGTCTCATGTTTAGAAATAAAGCACTGGCCACTGGGCATTAATTCAGCAAAGTACTTCACTTGATCTGATTAGTCCATTGGATTGTTGCTGAGCTAAGCCTCTGGTGAACCATTCACTCTGCCTTTCCTCTTTACCTAACTCTCATGTTTAATAAAAGTTGCCAGGAGCTAGCATTTAAGTATGTGGCTCAGTAAAACCTTCTGCATAAGCTATAAAAGATGAACACCACTATTGGTACAATATTGTAAGAACAACTTGAAATGAATGGATACCTTCCAAATGTCTGTATATTTGCAGCAGCATATGCTTCAGGGAATATTGACATTTGCCCACTAACAATTAATCATCCTGAAATATTTTATTCTGGACATAGGGAAAGGCAATCTGCTAGCTAAAAACCACCAAATGAACCTGTTGTTATCAATGGCACTCTGAGTTATAGAAGAGACGGAAGCAAGGTTCATCTGGAATTGCTTAAATGCTGTAGCTGCAAGAACTGGACTTTATTTTATATTTGCCAACTCATTTCTATTTAATCAATAATCTTGTGTCACATTAAACAGGATAGAGTTTTCTGTTGGAGTTACGTTGCTGTGTAGTCAGTGCCTGGAGAGTTCCTGCAGGTTTTTGTTTTTGTTTTACAGATTTTGGAAGTACATTTATGGAAATAGACTGTAATTCAGGTCATGGTTGTACCAAAAGTGTTTTTCTCCAAAAGGCAACTGGACTTTCTTGATTTTTCTTGAAGACGTTTCACTGCTCATCCGAGAAGTTTCTTCAGTTCTAACTAACTGGTGGATTTATATTCTGTTCAGTTAGCCAGTTCCTAAGACTCTGAGAATTGTTGAAACCATCTCAGGTTCATCTGTGTCCTCAGAGTCACCTGAATCAGAGCGCAAACCACTGTGGAACCATCTTAGGATTGCTGATAGGACTCATTGTAAACAGGAGATAGGTGCTGTCATATCCTTCTGCCTCTGTTGAGAGAGGCCTGTTTAGTTTATTGTTTAGATTTATATACCACTTATCAGGGCTTTAAGCCCTCCCTAAGCGGTTTATAGAAGTAAGCATATATTGCATATTGCCGCCAACAATCTGGGTCCTCATTTTACCTACCTTGGAAGGATGGAAGACTGAGTCCACCTTGAGCCTGATGGGATTTGAACTGCTAAATTGCAGGCAGCTTGCAGCTACATACTAATGACTAAGTACTGCTCTCTCTAACCTCTGCACCACCAAGGTTCTTTTAGTTTTAACATAGACAGCCTCTTTGACTCTTCTTTCAAACTAGTAGTCCTCTCTGTCCAGAATGTCAACCTTGTTGTCTTCAAAGGAGTGGCCCTTATCTTTCAGGTGCAGATGAACTGCTAAATCATATCCTGATGAGTTTGATCTCTTGTGTTATGCCATGCACTTTGGAGTGGTTGTTTTGGTTTTGGTTTTGGAAGTAGTTTTCTGCTGCCTCCTTCCTAGGGCTAAGAATGAAAGTGATTGATCCAAGGTCACCCAGGTGGCTTTGTGCCTAAGATAGGACTAGTACTCATAGTTTTTTTTTTCATTTCTAGCCTGATGCTTTTACCACTACACCAAATTGGGTCTCTGGAGTTATTAGGATCAAATTTGCTACTGTGTGCAACATTTTACTTATTCCAGTATATTCAAGATGACTGAAATTCCTGAAAGTATGGCCATCTGGATCACTGATCATATGCTATATGAGGTATGAGTGTGCATGTGGGTGCATGAGTGAGTGAATGAGTAATAAGGAGCAGGGGAATAAGAAAGTGGGATTTTGGAGGCAGAGAAGGATAATCAATAGAATATAGTCTGAATTTTATTAATATTGACTCTGAGTTTACAGTACTGTTTTGTTCTCTAAACTTGAAGTTCAGAGAAACATTAGGACAGTGATCTTTTCTAATTCATTTTAATTGGAAAGATGAAATAGAAGTGGAACAAGCATTTATTGAAAGTCTATTTTTGTTTTCTAAAATTAAAAAAGAAATAAAACCAAATTCTAGGACAGAGAGGGTTTGTCAATAAATATGCAAGTATAATATTTTTGAAAGACAAGCAGTTTGTGTACTGGTTAACAGTCTACAAACCAGAAGACCATGAGTTCTAGTCCTATCTTAGGCATGAAGCCAGCTTGGTGACTTTGGTCAGTTACTCTCTCTCAGTCCTAAGAAGAAGGCAACAACAAGACACTTCTGAAATCTTACCAAGAAAACTCCAAATAGCAATCAGTTCATAAAATCATCAGTAATCATGAATCATCATCAAAACTGACTTGAAAGTACTAAAACAAAGAAAAGAAAAACACCTTAGATTTCTGTGAGTATAGCATGATTATTAATTTATGGAATTTGGTAGCACAAGATATGTTAATAATTATATTTATCTTTATGATATATAATGTTATATATTATAATGAAGTAGGATTTAAGTAGGATTGTACGCTTAATCACAATGATAGTTAAAATACATGATTAAATTGAAGAGATTCTGAGATAGCCATTTGAAAACTATCCAAAAGAACATTGGCAGAAGATGATAAGAACCAAGAATTGATAAATAAGATTTGTCCAGAAGATTGGTTGTAGCAGAAAACCAAATGGGTTGTCTATCAAACAACACATTTGGTTTTCTGCTACAAACAAGTCAAACAAGTAAATAGTCCATTTAAACTATTTCCATTTTGTTTCCATTACAGCTGTCAAACAGTAGACATGAATGATAATAGCATCTGATCATCAGGCACACCAAAGTAAAAAAGTTAGTTCAGTGATATTCTTTGCTTTGTTAAGTGAACAATATTGTATTGTATTTATTTATTTGCCTAGTAAATAATTTACTTACTTATTTACTGAATTATTATGGTCTTCCCACCATTGTAATCAGGGCTGGTAGGCTAAGACCAAATAAACATAGCTTAGAGTGCTAAAACATTGGGGCATCAACACCAACCCTTCTTCCAAGCCATTCTAAAAATATACCATCTGACTTCCGGTTTGTCCATCGGCGAGACTGGCAGCAAATTCTGCAAACTCGCAGAGTTTGCACTAGGCTGCCCTGCCCGAGGGCTCCCCACGGAGCCTAAGTCCCCCTGTAGGGGAGGCAAAGCATTGGGGACCTGCCAGAAAGATCAAGGGGAGATTTTTCTCCCCTCTCTGATCTGGATTGAGCCCTAGCCAATGGCGGGATGATGCGGTGGCAAAGATGGCCACCACACAGTTGGAGCCATCCTGGGAAAAGAAAGTGCAGGAGGTAGCATAAGAACTGGAGTTGCTGACGGGTGGAATTGTAAGCTGAG
>JANHJO010009427.1:156261-167156 GCA_032468235.1 Pseudoxyrhopus heterurus
CACACACACAACATCAACAAAACAACAACCCAGAAGGACATGCCACCAGAAATATACTTCCTTAAAATAAAAAAAATCCGAGCAAGGCCGGGTAATAAGCTAGTAGGTCATAAAACAGTTATAGGAAAGAGAGGAGGCTGCAGCCCAACTTCTTTCTTACTTTGGAACAATTAAGACTCACATTTGAATAAGAATGTATTGGATTGCACTATGCAAAGAACAATATTTATAAACACTTCTAGAAATACAGTATTTTTCAGCCCTGAATAATCATTATGACTGCTATCTGTATTTCATTTATTCTTATTTCTCTATTATGCAAGGAGACAGCTGAATCAATTGCAGTCAGAGCTATGTTCACCTTGGTTGGGTCACAAATTTAATAGACGTGTGCCATCATACAAGAACCCTTGTGTTGAATTTGGACAGTTTTGCCATCAAAGATCTTATTTTGTTGAAATCACTAGTCCTTTTTCAAACACAAAAACACTGTCTCCTTTCCTTCCTTTTTAACTGTGTAACATTTTCCTGTAAGAGGAATCTGGTGCCAGGCCTTTGAAAATAAAGCCAGGCACGCAAATTCCTTTCTACTTGTCATTGTGTTTGCATTGTGAGGTTCTGTATTTTCCTCTGACTCACCTGTACTATGCTTTTGTCATCTTTCTCCAAATAATCCAAGCAGATCTAGATTTCTGCAGACTCGTCAGCCACTCTAAATAAGCTGCTGTTTCAAGCAGTGTTGTGTGCTCCTTTTATATTATTTCAAAACAGCGAAAAGCCTTTGGCGCCAGCACTAAATCATATGCGAGTAACCAATGACTCTGAAACATTGCTTTGAACACTGTTGGCTCATATGCATCAAATGCTAGAATTTCTACTATCTGATCCAAACCTGTCCTTCAACCTAAGATTACTGCAAAGAGTAAGAACTGTAATCACAGAGGAACAAAGGGCAGGATGTGAGTCAAAGAGGGATACCGAATTCCCAGCTAAAGGCTAATACTTATTCTTTTCATGTCTGTTCCACTGTCCACAAAAATATAGAGTTATTCTTAATGCATCTAAAGATGAATGTCAGTTGCAATCTTAATATATTATAGGGCAATATACTTGCACACTCACAGAGAAACACATTTTGTGTTGTTTCACAAGCTAAAGAATAATGCAAATAGCTGGAAAATATAGGTAAATAGAATTCCAGTTGTGTTTCCATGGAAAACAATACAGGGAATTGTGAGAGAATCTTGATTTTGATCACTCTTTTCACTTACTAATCAAGGTTTTCTTTTCACTCTCCAATCTAAGCAGCAATGAAAAGCAAACAATTAGAAGAATTATAAATGTCTAATGTCAAAGGATTATATTCCCAAACAAATGCAAGAAAGGAAAACCCTTATGAAAGAGTTGTTGGAATCTCTCATCACCAAGTTAACCTTGCATTGAAGTGGATTGACCTCCTGTTGCTAGGGATTTTCTGTAGATTAGAATTGCTAATGAATTGTCCATTTAATCTGGTTATATGTCAGAATGCCCCATCTTGGAGTTCTTTCCCCCACCCCACACTTATTCTGGCACCTGATACTCTACAACACACATCCAATTTCTACTCCCCTTTTTAATAGCGCTAAAGTTATATTCAGAAAGTGAAGTAGAAATACTGACTTTTGCATGGCAGTTGAGGGTAAAAAAATGCTCCCCAAAGATTCTTAGAGGCTACAATCTTCTATTTTGAAAGGGAAGTTCAAATTTGTATTTTATGTGTCTTTGTGCTATGGGATCAATACTTGGGTTCCTTTTCTATTATTTCAGAATATACACTATAATGATCAACATAGTTATCAAGCAGGCTTCTGGTTGATGGAGCTGGGCTGTGTGGTATACAAAATTCCCAAGAGAAACCTAGCCTATTTTTCAATAATAACATTGTATTTAACTTACACTCTCAAATCCTTAGGGATATTATACCAAATGTGAGTCAAACAATTTGATGTTATATCTGTGTAATCTTTCCAGATTACAGTGAAATCTTAATTTAGCCAACCTATATAATGGACTCTGCATGCAACATATCCCATTATGATTTGCATCATTTGCATAATGACAATACTAAACTTGAATATTTCTTAAGCTGGTTAAATTCTCCCCTCCCCTTTTCCCCCCCGGTATATGATAGATTTGGTGTGCAAACCTATGCTATTTGGTTTACTATATTGTGCAAACCCAGAAAAAACAAATTAGTTCAGCAGCCAAGTTAATGCTCTTATTTGAACAAGTTCTGGAGTAGAAGACCTTAGAATCAAATATCCAAGTGGTCATTGCCTCTTTGCTTTTGTTATGCGTGTGTGTGTGTGCATGTGTGGTAGTGTTTGCCCCTGCCTTCTTTCTAAGGCTAAGAGATCAATTGACCCTAAGTCAGCCAATTGATTTTTAAGCTTCAGGCAGGATTAGAACTCGCCATATCCTGATTCCTAGCCTGGTACCTCTAACCACTACACTTCAGTGGCTCTCATCTCCACTGTTACATTGTCATAAATAAGCTTTTCCATATAGCTAGCCCCTTGGTCTGATTTTGATATAGTATATTGTGTCAACCAAGCTTCAAAAAAATCATAGTTAAATAATCCATATTTTAGCATAACATATAATTATATTGCCATTCTCACATGACAAATATAGTGCATGAATTATCTCTCAAGACTGACTGGATTCTGAATCCATCTGTTTGTTTGAAATGATTACTTCGGGGTACATATGCCAAAGAAATGCTGGAGCCTGTGAGTTAATATATTCCTATGGATGAGAGTTTCACAGTACAAAGTACAAGAAGAAGACAATTACTGCCAAGCTCCACAATCAGATCCAAGTGGGAAATAGATTTCTCTGGATGGATGAAATGTAATAAACTGGTTTCTGCTTTCTTGCTAGAGCAGTTGATGCCATTTCTATATGTAGCTTATGCAAACCCTGGTAGGTCCTGAAAATAAATGACTTTTCTCTATATTCTTTTTTTCTTTATCAGCTTTTAGTTCTGAGCACAGCTTGGCAAGCACTATCTGCAGTGTAGTTTATTTCAAAACCCCAGAGAACACTGCATTTCTACTACATAGGACTCCCTATCTGAAAACAGCTGGATCACTGTATGCTTTTTTAAAACCACTGCTACTGTTCCATGCTGATTGCAGGTTCATCCCTTTCCCTCTCAAAAAGAGGGAAGATTAATTTGCTATCAGAACAAACTCATAGACAGTCACAAACTCCACAATTTATTACATTCGGTGATTAGATTTTTTTTTAAAAAAGAACCTCTGATTTCAGAGTAGTCACCCCCTATCAGTGTATAGTACAGTATGTGGCATTAAGTTTTTTTTTAGTGGGCCTAGACGAGGGTGCGTGGACCATGACAAAATGAACTAGCATATTAAAGCTAAAACTCTCTTGGGAGAAATGGTGGGGCTTGTAAACAGAATATAATGACTACATGAAATGAAATGAAACAATATAGCTAGATATATTACGTGGTTGAAACATTTTGGATTAAATTCCAAACTCAGTTTTCAATCAATATCTTTTTTTCATTGAGGCATAACTCTTCAGAGTTCATGAAATATTTGTTTCAATCTATGAACTGCTTTTTACGAAAACCCTTAGAATAAAAGGGAGGGGGAGCTTAAGGGTAATTTGACAATTTAGTTCTTTTGCAGAAGGGATAATACAGTGCTTAGACTCAGACCATGAGGATACATAGAAAAACAAGGCAGATTAATGCTATGCAGACTTCAAGCTGGGTTCACATGAAGTGCACCTGTCTGCTATTCACCAGTGCATCTCTTTTTTCTTCAGGCTCCTGCATTAGTCTGTAAAAGAAAAAAGCAGCTACTTTAAAGAGTCCCTCAAGTTAATGTGACTCTTAAAGCGGACATATCTTTTTCATGTTTACTTCAATTAGTAAGTAGGAAAATGCTGCTATGATCATGTAAAACCCAAAGCATTTTTTCTGAATCATGTTCAAAACATGCACCATCCTAATCTAGATAATGTATGAGCATATCATGCACAAACACACAGTAAATTCTGAAAACCAGGCTTTCTTTTACAAAGAATGAAAGTTATTTGTGCAAGTAAAAAAAAAAAGATGAAATTAAACTGTAACTTATGGATAATGTAGCTCTTTACTTCTTGAGAATTAAGATAGTGTCAACTCTGTTAGATTTGACCCATTAACATTTCTACCACTTTTGTTCAGAGCTGGGATGTTTATCTCACAAAAGACTGGGAAGTTTTTACAATTTAGACTCAAAGCAGTGTTGACTATTGTACATGTTCCTAAGTCAAAAGACAAGCCCTTATCTCCATAGCCTAATACTTCTATTGTTACACATTTATATAGCTGGTTTTGCATAATTGTGCATTGTGTTGTTTGGGCTTTCATTGTGCACACTCTTTGAGTTCCTCTTTTAGAGAGCAAAATTATCTGCTGATAATATTTTCAAAAGCTCATTTAACTAAAACATCAACTGTGTGATTTCATACTCTCAGATGCAAAATGACAAATAGTTATAATGCCTCTGGGTTGTGCCTTTGAGATGGAACACAATATAAATAAATGACGCATCTCTAACTGAATGTGATAGGAAACTATTGGCTATAAAATAAAGGTCCCTTTTGCTAGAAACATTATTAAATGGAAAATGAGATGAAAATTTCAAATTGTCACAATTTGCTGTTTCAGCTATTAGATCCATGGCTGCAAATCTGCATGTTGTTCTTAGATCTTTAATTGCATCATGTGCTAAGATCAACAAGCAAGTTTGATTAGCTTTATAATTGCAAAAATGTTTTGATAGTATGATAATTTGGATTCTTAAATAATAGTTGTGATAAAAAGTTAAAAAAAACACAGTGATATTGCCTCTGTTTTTAGAACAATGGAGCAATCCTTATCTGAATTGAAAGTTAAATCAGTAGAAAGGAAGTGTGAATCTGCTGAGATTTCCGATGAGCAGTACAATGATTATTATTTCTTGCTGATCTTAGGAACACATCTTGAGAATGAAGGTACTATTGATTTTTATCTAAATTGTCTCTATTTTGAGATGTCCATATAGCTCTGAATATGAATAGCCTGCTGTCACAGTTCTAGATTGAAACAGAGCAACTAAATAACTGATTCTTAATTCATTCTACTTGTGTGGGGTTTTTTTCTTTTTAATTTCAAAAACGTGGTAAGCTACACCTTATTGCCTTTGTAACAGTCATAATAAATATTTACTGTCTATTCAGCATCTCACTCTGGTCTCCATCTATACACATTCCTTCTGCAAAACAGCCTGTAAATTTTTATGTAGTGCTTCAATGGACTAGCCGTCTCTGATGAAAATTGAGGTACAAGTTCATCTTAAGAAGTTTACTCGAGAAACTTTTGTGCAGTTGAGACCACGAATCCATGGAGGTTGTTGCTGAGTCCAACTTTATCCTCACAAACTCTCTTTCGCTGATGTAAAGTTTACACCTGGGATTTGTTACATAACTTGTAACAGAGTTGCTGGCTATGGATGCTAGACAAGGAACTTTGTCCTTGATTGTTGTTATCTTAATACTTAAAACTGACTTGAAGCTTCCCTCCTTCAATTCTGTCAGCTACGATTTATACCCCACCCATTCTCACCTTTATATTTTAGTCTGTAAGAATTTAGATTAATTTTCTTTATGCAGAAAAAAAATGTGAAGAGTTATATAGGTAGTCCTTAGCATACCTCCATTCATTTAGCAATCATTCAAAGTTACAACAGTACTGAAAATAAGTGACTTACAACCAGTCACTACAACTGTTGCAGCAATCCCACAATCACATGACCGAAATCCAGGTGCTTAGCAACCAGCATGTGTTTATGATGGTTGCAGCATCCCGGGAGGTCCTGCGATCGCCATTTGCGGCCTTCCCAGATGGCTTCTAACAAGCAAAGTCAATGGGGAAGGCAGATTTGATTAACAACTGCATGATTCACTTAACATCTGCAGCGATTCTCTTAACAACAGTGACAAAAAAAGGTTATAAAATTGAGCAGAAATCACTTTATGATCACCTTGTTTAAATGGGAATTGTGCTCCCAACTGTGATCAACTGCAGCCTAGTTGTACACTGTACTTATAATGGTTTACTTACTCTCTATATAAGGTTTTTATCCATTGAACTAACGGCGTGATGGCTCAGCAAATAAAGACACTGATCTTGTCAGCTGAAAAGCTGACCATCCGGTTCAAGACACAAGCATCACACAAAGGGGTGAGATCCCATTCCATGCCCTAAACTCCTGCCCACATAGCAATTTGAAAGTATACAAATGTGAGTAAATAAATAGGGACCACTTCAGTGGGAAGGTAACAGCATTCAATGCATCTCAGCGTATAGTGATACTGGCCATGTGACCATAGAAGTGTCTTAAGACAGTGCTGGCTCCTTCGGCTAAGAAACAGAGATGAACACCGCCCTCTACAGTTGGACACGACTGGACAGGGGAAACTTTTACCTTTAACATTCAAGTGGCACAATTCCTGCAACCATTGCTATAGGAATCTAAAATCAAAATAGTTTTTTTTTTAAGCCAAGAGACTAAAACAACTTTTCTTCTTGTTTGTCATCCTAGCTACTATTGAAAATCATTTTTTCATACTGCAGTGGGCATGTTTTAAACAACAGGTGCTGTTATGTTTTAAATAGCAGGTGCAACAAAAGCAGCCCATGGCAGTTATATATTTTTTTTCAAATAAAATTTGGTATCATGAAGATATTTTACAATTTATTTCGATAGAGACAAATTCAGGTTTCAAGTTGACCAAGACAAGGTTTGTTGCAAATATTCAAAAGGGAAGGGCTAAAATTATTTGCCAATTGAAATAATTAAACCCCATAAACATATTTATATTTCGTATTAATAACACAATACAGATAATCCTTGGCTTACAACCACAATTGGGCCCAAAATCTCTGTTGCTAAACAACCAGGTTTCCCCCCATTTTACAACCTTTCTTGCCACAGTTGTTAAGCGAATCCCTTCAGTTGTTAGTGACATGATTGTTAAGTAAATCTGGCTCTTGCATTGACTTTGCTTTGTTTGCAAAAAGTGATCACCGGCAGGGCACTGCAACTGTCATAAATATGAGCCAGTTGCCAAGCAACTGAATTTTGATCATATGACCATGGGGATGCTGCAGCAGCCATAAGTGTGAAAAATGGTCATAAGTCACTTTTTTCAATGCCGTTGTACCTTTGAACACTCACTGAATGAACTGTTGTAAGTCAAGGACTAGCTGTAACAATGCGTGTAATATTGTATTTGCTGTCCTTTTAGCACATCCAGAATCAACTATCTAAGGCCACTGCCTTTTTTTCCTAATGACTGGTTTTGTCATGTCTTCCTCTTAGACATGCACTGTAAATGGGAATTTGTGTCATTTAGAAATATTGAAGCGAGAGTGAGGGAGAGGCTAGGAGCAAAGGATCCCTTTCCCATTTTGATGAGGATAGGACCTCAATTGGGTTATTCACAATTATATGATTTAAGAATTAAATGTCAGCCTAGCTATTTATTCCCTATTCTCAATAAACTAGGCTTTCTGTGTATAAATTGGTGTCTCAACATTGGGGTCTTTTTAATATAGCAGCAGAATTATATTTATTAATAATTTGCCCTTTCAGTTTAAGGCTGTAATTTAAACTGCAATTGCGTAAGTCAGAGGCGATAAAACCTATGCCCAGTAGTTCAGAAAAGCATTGTAAGGAAGTGTTTCTTATCAAATCTGGTTTAAAATTATGTCTCCATAAAAAAATGTAATAACAGACTGTGGCTTTTGTATAAGAAATCAGCTAATGGGAAATAGCACTGTAGTTGAAAAGTGAATGGCATATAGGGAGAAGGTTATTTAATTGAGGCCACTCCTTGGCTTTCAGCCTGTCCAATGACAGAAAGCCCCTCAGAAGATTCCCTAGCCTAGATCTCTGCACAAAATATATCATTTCAAGGGCTCTGCTGTCCGATGGCTAAATGATCTAGATATCCAGCCATAGGTTTAGTCAGACCAGTAACTGCTTGTACATAATTTAATTTTATTCATAATTTTATTATATCAATATGGCACTACACTACATCTTACAACATCTTGAATCCCCAAAGACCTATGCTAGAGTCCTTTTTGTAGACTTCAGTTTGGCCTTCAACACCATCATTCCAGAAATCCTTCTCATCAAATTGATTCAACCAACTGTGCCTGATCACACTTATATTATAAGCTTTGGGATAGATAGGAAGCAGATGAAGCTAGGTAAAATCACATTGAATACCCGTTCAATTAGCACAGCCCCCCCCCCAGGACTTTGTGCTCTCTCTCTCCATTACTTTTTTCTCTTTATACCAATGACTGCATCTCAAAGGATCCTTCTGTCAAAGCACTGAAGTTTGCAGATGACACAAGAGCCATTGGTCTCATTTGAGATCTGCATACAGATGGGAGGTTGAACAACTGACCCTGTGGTGCAGCAGAAACAATCTGGAGCTGAACACTCTTAAAACTGTAGAGATAAAATGGACACCAAACATTAGAACCATCATTCAAAAGGCAGAACAATGAATGTTCTTCCTGCATCAACTCAGAAAACTCAGATTGCCCAAGAATCTGCTGGTACAGTTCTACAGAGGAATTATTGAGTCAGTCATTTGTACCTGTATAAACTGTCTGACTTGGCATAGTAACCAAAAAGGACAGGTATAGAATGCAATGGATAGTTAAGACTGCAGAAAAAAATTGCAACCATCCTGCCTTGAGGACCTGTATATTGCATGAACCAGAAAAAGGGCTGAGAAAATACAGTATGTACAGACCCCTCACATCTTGGACATAAACTGTTTCAATTTCTCCCCTCAAGATGCCACTATAGGGTATTACATGCCAAAACTACTAGACCCAAAGATAGTTTATTTCCCCACTCTACTTCCTACAGCACTGTCTTATGCCTAAATATGTTTACTCATACACTCATATAATATTGCTATTATCCTTACCATCTTCTTATTTTTCTCCTATCTTCTCCTATAGCTGTATTATGATTTATCAATTGAGAAATTGAGTGTAATGCTAACCAACCTGAACATTTGAAAATATGACAAATAAGAACCAGCTTTTATAAAGTAGTGTTGTCACCTTGCCCTATGGATTTCATATCTATCTTGCAAAAGTCCATATTTTTGCAATTAGTCCATAATAGCAAAGATAGAAAAAATCTCTTTTTTTCTACTGTCTAGTGACCATACAGATTTTTGCATCCCAGATTTGTCACCTCTACCTCAGATTGAGCTTTCCCTTTAGATGACAATGAGACAGCGCACAAAAACATTACGCCAGTATTTTTTTCATTTTCAGAGAAGTGTGGGGGATGATGCAGGAAGGATGTTGCAGCAATGGGTTCTCTCATAAATATGATTATATGCCACAATATTTTCAACCTTTTACAAAAACATCAGATGCTCAAGATAGGCAGCAAGGGCCAATTTGATTTCATCTAGGGTTTTGAAAGATTATACCCCATTTACTTCCTCAGCTATATTCCTTGAAAAAAGGTGGCCGCTTTGCTTTTGATCAAATAGTCATTCTCTGCATTGAAATAAGTAGAGCATCTAGTGGTGGGATTCAAATTTTTTTACTACCAGTTCTATGGGCGTGGCTTGGTGGGCGTGGATATGTGGTCGGCCAATCAGAGGTGGTATTTGCCACGGTCAGCCAATCAGAGGTGATATTTGCCAGTTCTCTGAATTATCGCTACCGGTTCTCCAAAACTTGTCGGAACTGGCTGAATAGCACCTCTGAGAGCATCCTAATAAGAATTATATGTACATGTGAAACAAGATGGTTTTGAATTTAAGCGACTGAAATTGCTGAAGAATTAAGGGACAGAGATAAGCTGCTCACTTGGCCAATTTGAATAATAACTATTTTGTATTTTTAGTCACTTTTATTTAGATTTATACTATACCAAAATGGAAATATGAAGAACTGATTCTTTTTATCCATTTTGTATTTGGCTTTTGGTATGCTTTGGATAGGGTACATTAAAAAGGGGTTAAAAATTCAACTCAGGCCTTTCACATTAAGAGATGAGTTCACAAGAAGGGCAAATGTTCAACCTAGCAAGTAATCATTAAAGAAGAATAATGTTCATGGGTCAATCAAAACTGCAGTCTAGAAAACTGGAAATTAAGAAGAAACAGAAACTTAGAATGCCCACAGACCTGACTGTTCAAGGTTGGGGAGGGAGCAGAGAATTCTGTCTACATAGGACTAAAGTTGTTAGTTAAAAATTGAGCCAAGAATGTAGAATAAAGAACTGTTCGCGCTGTGTAAGAAAGGGAATGGGAGAGAATGGGAATGGAAAGCACTGTTGCAGAAAAAAAAATTAGTTAGAGACCAGCAGTACATTCCTAGGACAAAACCTAAGTGTGAAGAGATGAAGATTTGTATTGATCCAGCTGGGTTGGGAATACTAGCCGAACGAGCTTCTGCGTGTATTTTTATCTATTCAAATGGTTCCATTTTTATCCCCAAAAATATTCTCAGCAGCATGCTCTCAGCGTAACTTGTTACAAATTTGAAAGTAAAAGAGCTGGTACACAATTTTATAGTTAAGATCATGAACTGTGATCTGGGTAGTCAATGATTTATAAAACCACTTGGCCAAATGTTTAATCCAAGGAGATAATGACTCTAGCTTGTCTATTATGTTTAATGCATACTTATTATAATGAATTAGACTTTGGGGTTTGGGAAATAAATAGCAATAGCACTGTATTTATATACCGCCTATCAGGGCTTGCAGCCCTCTCTAAGTGGTTTACAATGTCAGCAT
>JANHJO010009427.1:177778-189920 GCA_032468235.1 Pseudoxyrhopus heterurus
GCACACATCACACACACACACATCAACAACCAACAGGACATGCCGGCACAAGTATACTTCCTTTAAAGAAAAAAAAACCTGAGCAAGGCTGGGTAATCAGCTAGTGTTTGATATAAAAGTCAAGAGCTTCTTAGGATGGGCGGAAGCTGCCTAACTGACCATAAGTTACTTTCTTCCCACAAGTAATGTCTCTGTTAATTGGAGGAGTAATGAAATATATACCTTTCTTTCTCTCCTGTTGGGTTACACAGGCACGCAGAAACATTAGGACAACCTTTTCCCACTGAGGACATTTTTGGAAGATACTTTAGGAGGATTGTACCAATTAAATATAGGATTAAAGCCAACAGAGATTGGATAAGATAATTGCCTTTTTTTCTTTCTCTTTCCAACAACTTTTTCTACCTATGTTTTCCTTATAATTAAACAGGTTGGCAAGTGAAAGACAAATTTCTTTTAACAGAGGCCTATACTAAAATCCAATAGGAAACTTTTTAAATTAGACTGAGGGCCACATACACTATAATAGACCAAGGGATATATGTGTCTCCTAGATTTTGTTGTTCTGTGGCAAATATCTCTGACTCCATGACTGCTCACAGGGGCATTGATTCTATTACAAGGCTATTTAGAAGATGAGTTTCTACTAGGAATGATATCCCTAAGGGGAAAAAATGGAGGGGAGAGTTCATGTTCCTTAATATGCTAGAGACTGGAATAAAAGGAAAAGTGATAAGATTAATGGATTGTCTCTCTCTGTAAGATATTTATCATTAGAACATAAGTGATCAACACTGACCATTGAATACAAAGTTCAAACATTCTTAGTACTTAGATCCAGAAATAGATGTTATGCACCTTTGACAGATTCAAAGAAGCTTTCTTTCTTATGTGACTTAACATCACTAATGTAGAAAGTTTTATCCCTGAAATGAAGGGTGCATTATGTTGATGTGTTTAAAAAAAGGAAATGAAGATAAAACCACTCTTTAGCAATCTAGTTCTTTTCTTTTGGTTTCTTTTTTGATGCTCTCTTAAAGATGATCTTTGACCTTTTATATGTTGTCTTTTGTAAAAAACCCATACACACTGCAAAAATAAACTAAAATGCCCTTGATGTAAATATAACACTATCACCTCTTGAAAACCAAGTGGCATCGCTGTTTTTGATTCACAGAAATCTCATGCACCAAGTTATTTCTTTTCTTTTTTACAACTTTTTCCTGAAATGCCTTGATTTTTACAGATCTATTCTCAGAAAATGCTGTTACTGTCATTAAGGAAATAATGGAATAATGATTGAAAGGGAAAAAAAGTGAAGACATTTGCCAACTTTTCAGCTTCCAAAAACTTGTCTGAAGAGAAGGTAAAAAGCAGAAAAAAGACGACTGCCCCTAAGGAGACATGTGGTGTCATATATCATGACACCATACACATGCAACAATCATTTTTATGTCATTGTAGCTTATAGCCAAAATCTATGGAGAATAGGTAATATGCCAGTAAAAGCTATATTGTTAGCTATTCACATATGTGAGTTGAGTATGTGTTTCCTGTAACTGTAACCCTAAAATTTATTCCACATAAGTCAGGAACTGAGCCCTCAGGACTGCATAAAAATGTTACACCTCTCTGCAGCTCTTTAAAATAGCCTCTTTGTTTCTTGAGATTAGGGAACAACCACATCATGCTGGGAAAAGATGAAGCTGCCTTACATGTTCCCCAGAGATATTTGCATCTTTAAAACAACTTTTCCTATTTATTTCAAAAGTGCTACAAAGACCAAATTTTGAATTCTGTTGTTATTTGATACTGGCGATAACAAACCAATATTCAGACAATAAAAGGAGAAGAATATGGGGATTTACACTGCAAACTTCTGTTGCTTGTGGGTCATTGAATTTTATAAGATATACCCATCAGTGTGGCTAGCATTATAAGGTTAGAGGACATTGTTACACTTTAAGGAGTTGAGAAAATCAGGGAAGGAACGTTATTTTCAGGTTCATTAATTACTGCTTTGTCAATACTGTGTAATTTCATAAAGATCAGCATTGCTGGCATCCATTGTAGAGAAAACGTTAAATAATAAAACTCATATACTGTACCTTTCAGTGGGACGAAGGACTTGGACAATGTGTGTTTGAAAAGATGGAAATCAACAAGACTTTATCTTAAACAAGTATATATAAGACAACAGCCTAAAATAGTATTTTTAAACTTGGCAAGTTTAAGTATGTACTTCAATCCCCAGAATTGCCTAGCCAGCTGAAGTCTACACATCTTAAAATTGCCCCATTTGAAAAACACTGGTCTAAAACAACTTTTGGGGAGTGAGCCTGTCTGGCTTATAAACCAAGTTACACAAATTGTAGCTGTAAAGGTATGCATTCTGAGGTTATAAGATGAGAAGTCACCAATTTGACAACCAATTTAAGTGGCTATTTTATTTCTGTTAAAATTGTCATTATTTTTCAGCTTCATAAGTATTTCTTGCAATTCAATACCATTCACCTTATGTGCTCGCTGTGCATTTGGAGTTTAAGAGGCAGCATTAGGAGCTATGCACATTGCCAGTTTCCTAAAACCAAGGATCCTAAGTAACCTTAGATGATCCAATTTCTTGCACTCTCTGATTTTTCCATCTGTCATTTCTTACCCAATTATGCAGCAAGAAAATAGTTGCATTTATCATTCTGAAGGAACAAAGAATCTCACTTGGAGTGACTGTCTGGGGTCACATAAGTCTTTCTAGGTTGCTTTTCTTTCCAATGTTTTGAAATATTATTGCACTCAAGGCGCAGTGCTAAAGGGTACTTTAGGGGAGAAAAAGAGGAAACATGAGCAAGCAGTTTTACTTCCTACCTACACATTTAGTTCACAAGGCTAAATGATTAGGTGGATATGAAACAATTATTTCTGAAGTCAGCAAGTGAACCAGATTCCCAAGGCAGTTGAAAACTCGTCTCATATGACTTTCATGTAGCCTGCTGGTAATTGATTTCAGAGCTTTTCACTTATTTCAGTGCCAAATGTCAAATTAATTGCATTCTTTAGCTTCATATAGAAAGTACTGTTACCATAATCTTGAAGGAAGTTAAACAAATGGCAATGTTTTCTGCCCTCACCTTAGAGATCTCTAGTTGTGTTTGTAGTATTCAGCCACTACTGACCTTCCTAAGAGCCCAGTGCCGTAATTGACACGTAAATTATTATTAACCAGGTGAATTGGGGCAATTATGGAAAAGGAATCACACTTCTCAAGTCCACTTTGGCATTTGGTGGCATAAGAGGAGACTAAATATCTCAGAGGTTACAGTAGATCTTTGCCCTCATATCCTAACCTGCATTTTCAAAGGCTAGTAGGAAGTAAGATATAGAATCCAACACTGGAGATCCTACTCAGATTTTTTAGACTTTGGATACTTTCTCAGGGACTATAAGGTTAATCTTTAAGAGAACCTTCAGGTCAGACCTTTGTCAATTTAATTACACAGAAGCTAACTTATTTTTGTAAGTTTTTGCACATCTGCAAGTAAATGTACACTTAATTTAGGAATATATCTAATATCTGAACAATGTACCAGAGAACATTCAACGTTGCAAATGTATCTATTCATTGTCCCAAAGGTGCTTTTTCAGAAGGCAACTGGACTTTGTTTTTTTCTTTTGAAGATGTTTTGCTTCTCATCCAAGAAGCTTCTTGGATAGTGGGGAATGGAGGGATTTATATTCCTTGCAGACAGCTGGTAATTTGCATCCTTTTAGAGCATGGGTGTCAAACCTGCTGCATCACATTGCCATCACAAGATGTATTGCAATGTTTTTTCCATTCACGGAGCTGGGGTGCACATGGGCTGCACATGATGCATCCGGCCCACAGGCCACCAGTTTGATACCCCTGTTTTAGAGGATTGTTGAAGCCCATGGAGGTTTATCTGTGTCCTCAAGGTCACCTGAATATTGCTTCAGGTGACCCTGAGGATACAGATAAACCTCCAAGGGCTTCAATGACCCTCTAAAAGGATGCAAATTACCAGCTGTCTGCAAGGAATATAAATCCTTCCATTCTTGGTTGAGAAGTGAAATGTCTTCAAAAGAAAAAACAAGAAAGTCCAGTTGCCTCCTGAAAAGGCACCTTTGGGACAACCATGACCTGGATGACTCAGAATCTCTTCATCTGTTCACTGAAATTTTATATTTTTAAGGAAGAGAATAATTTCTTATAGTAAGTTAATGAGAAATGTAGATATAAGCATACACATAGCAATAGCAATAACAATAGCACTGTATTTATATCAGGGCTTGCAAATCTCTCTAAGTGGTTTACAATGTCAGCATATTGCCCCCAACAATCTGGGTTCTTATTTTCCTACCTTGGAAGGATGGAAGGCTGAGTTGACCTTGGAGCTAGTGGGATTTGAACTTGCTAAATTGCAGGCAGCTGGCAGCTGAGTACTTAATTACAAGTACTGCTCTCTAACCGCTGTGCCACCAAGGCACATAGAGATAGATTTCTTTTTTTAAAAAAATCAAAACTTCCTATTCAAAAAATATTTTTGTATTTAAATGGTTGCAATAATAAAATATCAATAAACAACCTGAAGCACAAAAATAAAATTTTAGCAGCATGGATATGATCTTTGCTATATCCAAAGCTACAGATCTTTGATAGTAGGGTAACACCTAAATGATGGATCCCCATACTTTGAAATTTACACCAGCACTACAGCAGAACCATTCATTAGCTGTTACAACATCTATTATCAGGTTTAGAATGAGCTATACTGTATCTGCTCTGCCGTTCTCTGTATTTCTCTCCTTTTTGAAACACATGAATAAGTTTTCTGAAGGCTTACGCTTCTAACAGTATTTAGAAAATGATAGTAATGTTTGCATATTATATTTCCTACTTTCAAAATAATGTTTTGAATGCATAAATCTCTCAGTTTGAAGTCCATGGATGATATGAGATTAATATACTAGAAGAGACAGTGAGCAGATATATAAGAAACAGCAACATTAAAAATACCAGGTTAATGTTCTGCACCTGATCTAACGAACATATGCATCTCACTTTTTTATTCTTTTTTTCTAAAGTGAGTTATTAAAAGTTCTTTACTTTCAAACTTTCTCTTTCTGTTCTTTCTGACTTCTGTCTTTTGAAAGCTCATCAGTTTTACATCCTGGAATAGCACTATCCTGCTAGTACATTGCTTATGAATCTTACAGATGCATCCGATGAAGGAAAAAAGGACCAAGCGAATTTAGCCTTTTCCTGATTCTGATTCAGAGGTTATCTACTGGAAGGAATTTTTTTTTCCAGGTTGGTATAATTGTGAAAGTAGTATATACTAAAATAATGGCTGTGTCATTTTATTGCCATCTAGAGATGCAGCAAATTCTTTCCCATCAGAAAGATACACATTTTGTTACTTTAGCAATGTAGCATCAGTGCTCTTCCCCCCCCCCTGCTGTATTTGGTTAAGCAGAATCATGTCTAGAAGCTAATCAGTCCAGAGTAGTGTTCCTATCTTCACTGTAGGAACTACAGGTGCAGTGAAGGGACCTAAAAACTCAGAGCTTGTTGTCCAATGAAATAAATAATGCTTATGTTCCATTGAGTCTTTGTGAGTGACTGTTTCATGCCTCTGAATGTCGCATTTGTACACAATTTACTGATCATCTGGATGATGCCCATATCATTTAATAGGCTGTACAATAATTGCAGGGTGTTTTTTTCTGCTTTTTATACTGGATTTATATGTCTCCAGAAAATTACCTAATTCATGGCATTGTTAAAATGTCCAGAGACTTCAAATGTATCTCCTACTTGACTAATTATTCAGTGTCTTTTGTGCTCAAGGCTTTTAGCTGCCTGAACAGTTATATGCCAATGGCAAAACAGCTGTTAAATGTTCCATCATATGTGCAAAGCATGAGTCAATGAGTCATTCTATGCATTTCACTCTCTGTTGTTTTTCTCTCAGAAGCTGAGTTTCAAGTCTTTCTTAATAAAGAAATCCAGATATGTCTAGCAGCTAACATCACAAAATGTCTGCCCTTGAATATATTCAAAAGCATCATAGCTATATATCATTTTGCAGATAGGGACAAAGTCATCCCAAAATTGCGCACACAGCACAAAAGCACATACATACTGACTCTCATCCCAGGAATTGCTTCATTTCCTATAATATTCCCTGGAGCTCCCCATATCATTTCTTCTTCCCAGTTAAGCCCCAAACACTGTCTTTTTGTTTTCCTTTACTGGCTACATTCACAATGTACATATATATATATATTTACTGAACATGTTTTGAGGGTCATTCAAAGATGCTAAGCCACAAGAAAAACAACCAAGAATAAAACTGCAAATTTAGTATTTGTGTGAATGTAATCACAAGATCCTTAAACTCACTGATAGTGTAAACACAATGTTGCAGCACTCACTCTTTCCCAGTTGTCACCAATTATCCAATTAGTCTTGTTGCTCCTTTTCTCTCTCCCTCTCTCTCATATATTTTACATTTTATACACACAAAGAATGTAAAAACTAACATGAACTAATAAAGAGTAAAGGAAGTAAAGGAAGAAAGGAAGGAAGGGAAGGGAAAAAAGACTACAAAAACCAAGAAAGTAGTTACATTTCTATGGAACCTAAGAGTATTCTGTGGAATCATGATAGAATATACTTAAAATACCAAACTAGAATAACAGTTAGAATAACACTTAAAACACTAGTATTATTCTAAAACTAAGTCTAGTAAGCAAGGATACAAGGATACTAGTCTTAGAGAAGCTAGTTGTATTATAGGTGCCATGAAAATGTAATTATCACAAAAACTAACAATTCAACAATAAAATAAGCATACATACATAGCCCCAAGGTTCAGACCTTATGATTCTTTCTCCTATTTATGCTCGCTAAAGAACTATGAAGAGAAGAGGGAAGAGTAGTTGACACCTGTGCATCATTATAGTATTGGGACTGCCTGATTTTTACCCTTTGGATCTGACCATGGCCTTCTATCATTCTCATTACCTCTTTCTCGATTGCCTCCTTATACCTCTCTCTTGGCCATGGAAATGCCAGGAACTTTAGACTTCTCATGTACTCTCAGGACATGGGGTTGTATATCTGTGTTGGCTTGTGATTATTTCCTCTCTCCTACCATCCCAAGGAAATAAGGTGGGACAAGAAATCACAATTTCTTTCCTCCAGAAAGCAAAATTCCAATGCAGGTACATCCTGTTGAACAAATTTTCCCACTCCAAAAAATGAAGGCATAAATAAAAGGGGAATTTTCATCTCTTCTTGTAAAGAGACAGCTAGGTTGAATCTTCCATCCCAAGCATAGCATCACTTACAACTACCTTCAATCCTGAATTCTTACCCACAGCTTTTGGTCAGGGGACTGAAAAAGTATTTATCTGCTCCTAAGAACAAAGAACAGGCAAGAGGGTTGTTCCATCTTTCTTTCTTTTTCAGTTATTCTCTTCTGTTCAAAAATTTCCTTTGCAGCTTCAGGAAGGAGGAACCCACGTGCTCATTGAAAGTACAACAACAACACTCCCCAAGTCTAGTTCTCCTCAGTATTTAAGGAACTGATAGTTGCAAAAAACAAAATATTAAAAATCTATGGAGATTCTCAGTCATCCAGGTCATGGTCATCCTCAAGAGGCAACTGGACAGAGCTGAAGAAGCTTCTTGGATGAGAAGTAAAACATCTTCAAAAAAAAGATCAGAAAGCCTGGTTGCTTCTTGAAAAAGCATCTTTGGGACAAAATACTACAATGTTCAATATCAGGATGTTCAAATGTGTATGACTACCAATTGTAGAAGCTGAGGAATGTGGAGATTTGACAGGTCAGATAGCAATTCAGACATCTGGCCTGCTGAACTTCAAGGAGAGAGACATTGTCAGGTTTTGGAAGCAGTGAGTCAAACTGGCCCCACTGAATACATGGATTGTGGATCTCACGCTAGTCGGACCCAATAGTATATGAAAATGCAAACAGGAAACCAGAAAAAAATAGCAAAGATCATTGATGATCATAGAGGGTGAGAAGAGGAACTGTAGTCAGAAATTGGCATAGATCACAGGAACTTGCTATCTGTGTTTTTAGCTCTTAATGGGGCTTTACGGGCTATCTGGACCTCAGTGCATGGGGAAGAATCTATGAAGAATCCATTAGGATAGGAGGTATGACTTTTTTGCAGTAGCACCCTGAAAAATATTCTCCCTTTGGAGAATTAAGATGAATGCTCATCTTTTGTAAGATACTAAAGACCTGGGGCTCCAAGTGTGTGAAGCCTCTCTCTTAGTTTTTAGCGATTATTGATTTGATATCTTCCTGTACTGCTATTTATTTTAATTTTTATATTGTTAGTTGTAATTGCCTTTAATTTTAATTTTGTTTGCTGCCCAAAGTCACTTGCTGAGATGGACAACTATATAAAATGATGAAATCAATACATTAAATAAATGCCTGAAAGTACCTTATAAAATCAATCCAGGTGTGAAGAATAATTGGATTGACCAAATGTCAGTGCTTAGCATCATAACCTCTCTTAATTTTCAAATGCTCTCATATAATCTCATTTTTTTAGAATGGGGGAGGGGAACTATCTCATTTCCCAATAGTTCTAGGGCATTTAGAGCAGCTTGGGAAAATGCCTCATTTTTCAAAATGACAGCAGTAAGCAATTGCTTGAGATGGAAGTTAATAAGGCAATCCTGGGAAAAAAATCACTGAACTCTCTATGATACAAACCCAAACAGTGTTTGCATCTGCTGGTCAACAGCAGAGCTTTGCTGGCTCTTAAGTCAATGGGCTCAGCATTCAAGTCTCTGATGAATAACCATGGGTTAGGAAAAGATATGTTGTCATACTTCCTCAAATCTTCCATCATGTTGAATTAGTTTGTCCCATATTTCAGGAGAAGGGTCCTTTTTAAACTGGCTGATTATGGTTAGTTTGTTTTAGCCACATCTTTTTCAAATGATAGTCAGCCACATATGCTGACTCAATGTTTACAGTGTTGTAAATGCTGAATCTCATGAAGCTGTCATCCACTTGGCAAAATCATCAACAAGCAGCCCTTAGACTGGTTATGAAGCTTGTGTAATTATCTGTGTCTGAGCTGTTCAGTTGCAGAACAGGGACCAATGTAAAGTGATACAGCTCCTTTGGTCAAATGACCAACCATAAATTCTACCCTGGAGCTATTTATGAAAAAAACTGCCAACTTAAGGAGATGTATAATTTGCATTGAGTGATGAAAGTCATAAACACTCCAGAATTTCCATCATACTTGTCAGGCAAGGCCTGGGTGAGTAGCTAGAATTGTTGTTGCTATGGCATCACGCTCTTGACCAAGAAGTGATGCTGCAGCAGCAGACAGGGGCCTATTCTGGCTCATCTGCTCTGCTAATGGATTTGCTGCTTGGAATAATTAGTCCATCTGAGCCATTTGGATGCTGGAATACTGTAAAAAGATGCTGGTGACTTGGTCCACAGTCAACAAACTTGTAAGTATGCTGGTTGCTATGGTCTGGGTCTAGGAACCGAACATTATTTTTCTTCCTATAACAGTAGGTGTAGAAGTCTCTGGTTTTACTGTTGGGCTTCAGCCAGTCTGTTATTCATATACAAAGGCAAGCAAACATAAATTCAAGATACCACTTTTGACAAGCTACTTTGATTGCAAATACTAAACAAATCATAATTTGAACCATCCCTAAAAGCTTACCTCTCTCTGTTTATCTCCATCACTCATCCACTCATCCTTTCTGGTTGGAGAGGAATCCTGGAAAGAAATCCAGGATTTCTTTCCAACCAGGTGAACTTGTATTTCTCTGTCTGAAGGTAGTTGACATCTAAGCAGTGTGGTTGTAATGGACCTAGTTCTTGGGTTCTGATTTTGATTTTATTATCCCCATACCAGGATAACACTCCAAACCATTTCTCTTACCCCAAATAAAAACAAATAAATGGTATGAGAATGGAATTTGGGAAATGCAAGATGATGTGGATATAAAGGTACTTCTGAGTGCCATCTTATCTTTATACTAAGTACTTTATTGTGAGTTCACCTAACAGCCAAAAGGAACCTCTATACCAGTCCCATTTTCTTTATTCTACCTTGTTCTTTTGCCTCTCTTCTTCTCAACCTCTGAAAAACAGATGGTTTCAGACTCAAAATACCATTATTTTTACCTACAGCAGAGTAAAAAATATGTCAGGTTTTGAAATGGGGAACATGGCAGAGAGACAAAGAGCAGTTAAAATAATGCAGATGACTTCTGCAGTACCAAAAAGCAGCTTAGTGGCATGCAATCCAATACATTGTTCATTTTTCTAACAAGCACTAGCTAAATGGATATCCATGGAAAACATAACATTGAGATTCTTGATACATCTGAAGAGAGGGGAGGGTATCCTCAATGTGCACAGAGAAAGAAAAAACAATATAAGACAAATAACAGATAAGGAGAAGTAATGTATTTTGCTAAAGTACTTAATGTATCCATTTTGAAGGGGAAAGACCTTAAGAAAAATACCTCAATATGCTGTTATGAATTTTCTTAGTTTGGAATTGATTTCATCAGAGGCATGAAATGCTTACTTACATGTGTGTGGATGTTTGCATGTGCAAAAGGAAAAACATGGAAATGTAAACATGAAGTGAGAAGAAAACACTTGTTTATTTATTCAATTTATATAGCCTCCCAAATCAAAACAACACTAGTGGTTTACAACAAATTTAAAACCCACTTTAAAACATCAATCTCAAAAGATAACACAAAACAATTGAGCACCAACATTCATCTCTATAAAACAATTCTCAGAGTCAGACTCACTCAGTGACCTCTACCCCACCACCTTTGCCTGTGGGCACAGCTAGGACTTCAGGACCCCTCATGAGACCACACGGACCAGGGTGGTCCAAATTTCAGGTGACAAGCTCTCCTATACAATCCACAACACTTGTGTTAAAGCTAAGATGTATGCAGAATGAGGGCCGTCTGCCACATGGCTAGATAATTTAGGGTTGCTAATATGTTTATGCTGTCATAAATTTTTAAATGACTACAGCACTTCTTTTGCGTGGAAGAGAGAACGAAATCCCATAGAACTGCACATTAATACTTTTTAAAACAAAAAATGACCATCAAGTACAGATTGCATCCTTACCACAAAATATAATAAACATAAACTTATTTTACTGCTACCTAAAGAAGAACACTTAATTTGTTTCTGCTCTTGTGATACTTCACCCTCACTCAAATGCATTAGTCTTCATCTGAATCCTTGATTTAATAAGATCCAACAATCATAGTAGCTGCTTTTGAATGGAAACAGGGAATTGATATTGGAAGCATTCAAATAAAAAGAATATTTGTTTAAAAAAAACACCAAGAGGGGAGGAACATGGACAGGTTCCAAGGACATTTTGGGGAATCATGAGTATCAAGCCATCTACTCTCTTATCTTCTTGGAGCTTGCATGTGGTCTTTATGTATCATTCTTCAAATTCCAGTTTGAGGGTCCCTTAATATGAAACAGTGATATCTTAACAAAATTAAATAATGTAGCACTGGTTTTCCCACTTCTGCCATTTCTAAATCTAATTGTTGATTGGGCTGATCAAGATGTCATTCCCCTGTTCTTATTCTTTGTATTTTATAAGGGATGCTTTGCTTTGTTCAGATGAAATATCTTTTAAAGATATCCCTTTTAAAATACAAAGAATATTCACGAAACAAAGTACAACCCTGGTTCAAAGTGTATATAAATATACTCTTTGTATATTTTGTGTATAAAGCAGTGTATATAAATCATTATGTACAAAGGATTAACATAGGATGGCAAAAATATATAAACTTTTGCTGAGATGTGAAGTGGAAGAAGAACAAGTTAAAGATTGCATTATAACATAGGCTAAGAACTTTGTTATAACATACAGATGGATCCGTGGGAAGGAATGTGCATAAAAGGATGGATATTTGTTTTGTGTTATAAATTAAGAGAGAATTTCATTTTATATGATGTACCATTGGTATATGACACTAGAGAAAATATCTAAGATTTATATATCTGTACATCTGTCAATGCTGGAAATGAAGGTGCATTT
>JANHJO010009427.1:234880-249242 GCA_032468235.1 Pseudoxyrhopus heterurus
GGAAGGCCTGGAGGAACGTTGTCCATGGGGTCGCGATGGGTCGGACACGACTTCGCAACTAACAACAACAACAATGATTGTCCTAAGTGAATCAGAAATATTTTAAATGTCCTCTTTTTCGCTGGCATTTTTTATCTTTATTTCAAGGCATTAACTTGCACATTCTCTCTTTTTAAAATAATTTTTCCTGATGAAGATATGCCTGCAGCATTTTATATGCTGATAGAATTTCTCTTTTCCTTTTGCCTTGGTTTTTTTTCCAAAGAAAAACAAGTAGATGAATTGATAAAGTGGGTTATGTAAGGACAAGGCAGTTGCAAATTTCTATAGAAAAGAAATGGGGCTACATCTAAAAAAAAACCAAGTGAGCTCTTACAGCTACAAAATAAGTACCTTTTTTCCTGAACACAGAATTTTACTCTTTTTCATCTTTTTGTTTCTATCTTGGTTATCTCAACTTAATTGATTGTCTCAATGTAATTCTTCAAAGCTTTTATTGTCTTTATATATTATTAAATCCAAAAAACTATGGGTGACTCACAAATAAAAGCATTTTTTAAAATATAAAATGTTGTGAGCTCCAGTATAGGTGTTTTAGAGCATGTTAGTGTATTGCCACTTAGACTTCTGCTTCATTAAAATAAAAGCCTTCTGCACATTATGTACATCGAATGGGAGCAACACCTGGTATCAGGCAGCGAACTATTTGGGCCCAGTCTTGATTTCCGTAACTTTGCTATATTGTGATACATCAAGTCTCTGGATTAAGGACAACCCGTAGTTAAGTACAGAGCTTATGCGAGTTAAACGCATAATGGTTTGAGTTCATTGCACAATACTACTTGTGTATTGTTCTACTTGTACAGCATTAGGCAATAATAAAGTATTAGAATTACATACAAATTTGACTTAAGGTCAGACTTTGGGAATGGAACATGTTTTAAACTGGGGACCACCTATATATGCATCATTTAATCAAGATGTCTGTCCAGTTGAATCATAAGCATTTATTCAGGTTCAGTGAGATTTACTGCAAGATTGCATGCTGCCTTGCCCAAGGCTGACAATCTCTGCTGGAGTTTGCAGTCATGAAGTTTGATCAGAGAAGAGCAATCTGTACTCTGTCAGGAGCCAAAGCCAGGAAGTCTCACAAACTGAACAGGTGAAATCAGAAACTAGTAACATTAATAAAAGAAGCCTCACAAGGTCATTAACTGACACCGCAGGCAGAGCAAGTAGAAGAGTAAAAGCCAAAGAGACTAAGATAAGGGACACAATATGTGATGATTCAAGCAACTCAGTATTGACAAGGTTATTTAAATCAGAATTTCCTTTGCCATTCTTCTGTTCTAGTTTATTTTAATAGTATTAGTTTCACAAAATGTTTCTGTTTTGCTCTGAGCTGAATACAGGCAGGCTTTACCTCCATCAGTTCTAGACTCCCTGTTTGTTCTTTTGGGTTCAAGAACATTCCAGATCTTTCTTCCAGGTCAGAGACATCCTGGGAGGAACTGTTTTAGCTGTTCTCAAATCAGATTGCAAAGTGCAAAATGATTAATCCCATGAGTAAGAAAAAATGTCACAGAGCTACTGCAGGCTGTCCAGTATGGAGGATTACAATTCTTGTAACTGCTGGCAATGGGTCATATTGGCCAGAGATTACGGCTGTCATAATTAAACCATCTGAAAAGTACTAGTTGCTACGGTAGTCTACCTAGAGCTTAGAACCTGGTTTTAGCATGTTTACTTCATAAAGGGCAAGAACTCAAGAAATAATGGAGGATCGAAAATAATATGGAAACTATAATTATAAAGTAACTTATATTTTAAGCATAGTACAACTATCTTGTGCTCCCATTCATATAAATGTACATGTATATGTAGACATGCTATTTAAACACACACACACACACACACACAGTGGCTTCCCCCAGAATAAGTAATTAAAGATTAATCAGCTCTTACATTAAACAACATTTGAGTTTTAACCATGTGCAATGTCATTTGTTATCAGTAAATACATGATAAATGCATAGTGGTATTACCATGTGGTTCATCATTTTCCTTAGTGTACTGTATGTATGTGTTTGTAGACCCAAAATAGGTGGTTTTCTTGTCTGCAAATACTTCTATTTTTCTTCTGAGGTCTCCTTAAAGTTCTTTTGAACTTCTTTTTGAGCTTTTTTTTAGTTCTCCTTAGGACCTGCACATTTTATTACATTTATTACATTCAATTTTAACTTTTTTACATATATGTATATGTGTATATGTATGTATATGTATATGTATGTATATATATATATATATATATAATCTCCATTTGTGTATTTTTCAGTGAGAGCCACAAAGGTTTGGTTTTCCAAAATTTAGATGAATTTAGATCACAACAGTAGTAGCCTCTAACTCACTCCAATATAAAACAGCTTCCTTTGCAAATCAAGTTTTGTCTTACATCTGGTGCATATTCTTATTTTAAACACCTTTTCTTAATGCCTTATTTGTACAGATTTTAAATTACTTTTGGAGGCAATTGAATTCACTCGCTAGTAGAAATTAATTTAGCCTGATAGATTGACATTTTTCTAAGTCACATCAGAACTGCATGGCATAGAATTGAGAGGGGGAGATGAGACTTGAAAAACGGAATGGGCCAATAAGTCTACAGCATCCACATCCAACTACAGGTTGGTAGCTGCAATTCAGTATGGAAGGAAGTTCCAAATATTCTTCAAAAGCAGCCCATATAGCACGTGCATACAATAATCCAATCCAATAGGAAACTTTGTATTCCATCATCATTGGTTCTGGATCCATATGAAGGAATGATGTGAGATCATTTTGCGACCTGAGTCAGTTATATTGCCTGTTTTTAGTTCATTTGAGACCAGAGAAGGCTGGTCTTTTCTTTTAAGCAGAACCATCTTTTGCATACTGGCCTATGCAAGGAGAAGGGAAAAGCAAAAAAATTTTTTTGTCAATTCAACTCTGGATTCTTTCACTGGTCTACGCACAAGAACAGCTACAAATATCTTCAAGCAACCAATCCAGTTTGGTTGTTTTAAAGCAAAATTTGAGGTGACTCTCTAAATTTTTCAGCACTTCTTTCTGCTGATATTATTTTAAAATTGATATGAGGAAACATTTGTTCACATATGTAATCAGTAGAGAAATAGGCTGCAATGAAAAGGAAACTACAGAAAGTAGTCTCAGAAAGGAACTACAGTACAATATACAAATTAATGAAGGACAGACATATCAGTAGTTACCACTCTTGCTGACTGAGTGCTATGTCCAGGAGGGTAATCAGTTAACACACTAGATTTACAGAAGCAACAATGGGAGAGAAGCGCTGGAAGGACCTTCTATTTTTGGGCTTCCTGGATGCATTTCATGGCTATCATGTGAGATGGATTGTTAGACAGATTGGCTGACCTACCAAGTTATTCCCATGTTCTTGATCACTTCTCAGATTTTTCTGTGCAGCATAGTGATGGTAACAAAATCGTTTGAATAGTCTCTTTCATTTAGTTCTTTATAGTTTCCCATCTTAACAACATGGAGAGTGCATAGAATTGCAGAATAACATTTTAATTTTAAACCTTCAGGTCTGTAGCAGCTCCAGGTAGAAAACTGATTGATTGATGTGTTTTGTACCCACCTATTAGTCAGCCAGAAAGAATAAGGATTAACGATGGTTTTCTCAGCATTTTTAGGCCAACAAAAATGAAAACAATGGCAGGTTTGTTTTAGACTGATTTGGAAGGGTTTGGAAATAAAAGAAGGAAAAGCAGTGGCATACCAAGGATGTAGCAGTGAAGGCAGACTGGTATGGATGCAGATACTAAGGGGTGAATTGTCTGAGGAAATTATCCAGAGAAGTATTTCTCAACCTCAAACAATTTAAAGATGTGTGGACTTTAATTACCAGAGTTGATGCCTGCAGAATTCTGGGAACTGAAGTCCACCCATCTTAACGTTGCTGAGCTTGAGAAACACCAATCCCGAAGATCAACAACAGATCTACAGTTGAATCAGCTGCTGGTTGAGAGTTATTTGGTACAGAAACAGACAGGGAGCAGATCAGTCTTTGATGGTGTGGTTGGGCAGCCTGAAGCTGCTGCTCGGCCCTCTGATCTCTTCGGGGTGCCAAATATGCTAAACATGCCACTGCAAAGGAATAGAAATCCTAGATCAGTGTAAGCCCTCAATCAAGATAACCAGACAGAGCACATTTCACTAGTTTTAAGATGTTAAGATGTATCATTGGCCACCCATATCATCCGCTTGCCTAGGAATATTCTTAAGTTAATATCATTGATGTTTCAATTCTATCAAACACAAACCTATACACTGATTTTAAAATGAACCATATCGTAATCAGAAACATTTTCAGTTTGTTTATCCTCACACAGTCTGTTGCTGACTTTGAAAAGTCTAAGGATTAAACACAAAACAGTGTAAGTAAATACTCCAATCTTCATATTTTAATAATCTGAAAATGGATTCTCATTTTATGGGTTTAATTGATGCATGCCAACTGTAAAAAAAAGAAAAAAGAAAAAATATTTTGCATTGTTCTTGAAGCTGTACTTCAGTAAAAAAAAAAAAAAAGGATCAGCCCTGGTATGAAAAAGTGTTATGCTTTTTCAACCTCAGACTCAGAAAAATAATTTACTTCTTAAATATCTATATTTATGTTTGCCTGCAAAAGTTATACTTATAGCAACTCTCATATTTACAAAAATGCCCACACCAAAAAATCATCTTAGGTTGTAAAAACTCATGTTGTGTCTTCAATTTTCTCCTGAAAATATTTTTCAGTATCAAAGACATCCATTCCTCCCACCCCAAATGTAAGGAAGAAATGAGAATGAAGGAAACCACTCACTTGACCATAGCCCTGACACCTCTAAAATCAGATCACACTAAGTTCAAGTCAATCACCAAATTGCATTTGTCTTGTTTGCCTAGCAGATGACGGTGTTAACAGAATAATAACAGTCATTTTATGTTGATTCTGATTAGTGGATTGTTATAGTCATTGAGGTGGAAAAATGTGTGAACTTGCAGTAATTTCTGGACTGGATTCTAAAATCAAAATAGTGAATAACAGATGATGAAGTTTCAGGGAGATCCTGTTTGATTATATGTCTAAGTGATCTTCACTGGAACTCTTCTCAGTGTTACAGGCCCACATTTATGACTGCATTGTTGGACTACACTTTCCTTGAATTTTCCCCAGCCATATGATTCTCTCTATAATGAATGCAAATGCTGCTTTTCATCATCAAAAGCTTACATTTGATCCTTCCTCTCTCACCCTTTTGTAACTTATTTAACCCTTTCTTGAAAACCGAGAAGACCAAAATCTCTCTATTTCTATTGTTCACGTTGTTTCTAAAAGCTAAAAACCTAGTTGATTACATCCCAGAATGAAAAAAGGAAATACTTTTTATAAATTTTTATGAGGTGGCTGTTTTCCAAACTTAGAAAGTATACATGGCAAAAAAAAAACAAATGCCAGATATTCTTCAAAATCAAATAAATTATGCACATATTTACAATAATTCTCACCTGTATGCTGTTTAGCCATCTTTCATGTGCTTGTATCCTTAATGCATAATTTAGACATGTACACATCCCAGAACTTTACTCTAAGAATGTTTTTCCTATATGTTGTTTCCTAATATAGAAGGTCTTGCTGCCGATATTCTCAGAGTCAGCTTGGTACAGCAGTTCAGGCATCAGGCTACAAACCAGAGTTTGTGAGTTCTACTCCTACCTTCTCTCTCTCCCTCTCCCTCTCCCTCCCTCCCACTCTCTCTCTCTTTCTGCCAGCCTATCTCTGGGCCTATCACTTTTTTCCAGTCCTGTGGGAGTTGGGCGGCCTAGAAATAAATAAGAAAGAAAGAAAGAAAGAAAGAAAGAAAGAAAGAAAGAAAGAAAGAAAGAAAGAAAGAAAGAAAGAAAGAAAGAAAGGAAAAAATCACTTCTGAAAAAAACAACCTTCCCAAGAAAACTATAGGGACGAATTAGGCAGTCATTACGAATTAAAAACTGGCGCATGCACACACACACACACACACATACACATACAAATTGGGTATCATGTTACGCTGTCCTGTCTATGATAAGTTTACAATCTCAATATATTTGTATCTTGCATTTTCCCATCCTGACTTGTAAAGCCACATTTTTTTAAATCAAAGGGAATTATGATTCCAAATATTTCCACATTTTCATTTTATAACACCAAACCCTCATAGGCCACTATGATGGAATCAATTTTGTCACCAGGGCAAAACAGCAGTAACTATACAAGCATAACGGGATAAAAGAGAAAAGGTTGTTTGCTCTTTAAATAGGGAGGAATGCTACATGGGTGTGAATTGGTTTGTAGGTTCCTTTTTCCCCTCCAGAGAAAGCAAAGAAACAAAGAGGAGTGTAATTTTATTTCTTGGATTTAATAGGGCATCTTCGTATAATTTAAAGTAAACAATTTCTTTATTTTAAAAAGCAAAACAAAATATAAATGAATAAACATAAACGTTCATGTCAATGGAAAGTTAAAAGTAAACTAACCGTCCCTCCTAAAAAAAATTAAAGCCACATCCTATATAAATTTTTAAAGAGACATTGTGTAATATATGAATAAACATATAGTTTTGTTTTGTTGCTGATATTTTAATTACAAGTATGTCTATTAGTGCTGCTGAGTTGCAGCTTTCTGTATATATATTTTGCTACATTGTTCAACAGGCAAAAGTAACACACAATCCATATACCTGCCCAACCAAAATGATAGGAAAGAAATGAAAGCATACTTGTACAAACCACCGGGGTTTGCAACAGAGTCTCTAGTTTTTCACAAATAAGTGTTAGTAAACCCTAAATTCCATTCAAAGGAATGTAACACAAAAAAGCCCTTTATTGTATTGTCTAAAGAAAAGCAGCCTCAGGAACTTGTAATGCAGAAGTTAGAAGCTGTGATCAGCTTATTTCTACTGATTATTGCTGACTAAAACTATGTCTTTTTAGATAAGTATCCCTGAAAAAAACCAGCCAAAGACGACAGTTTAAGCAGTCCAGATTTCTACTGCATCTTTTTATGAAAGCACTTTTCTGTGTTTTCCAGTTAAATAAATGTTAGGGTTTAATTACATTCATTTCCAAGTATTTAGCTTTTAAATGCTCTGTCCAGTCCAACAGTCAAATAATAAAAATAATAAAATTGTCAGAATACAAGAATATATGAATATAATTATCAAGTTACTTTTTCCAAAGCAGTTACCCTCATAATTATTAGAGCCATTTTGTGTAATTCCCACTTTGGCCAGTTATTAGCAAGGAAGCACAAGTCTCTTTACTGCTGTTTGCTATACTAATGCATCCAGTATCAGCTCTGGAAGCCATATTCCACATCCAGTCTCTTTTGCTATTCTGTATTTGCAACTTTAGGCATCCAATGTCTATAATTTCATGAGTGTTTCTTTTAAGTGACTTGATGAATTTACATTTTTGGTGCCCACTTATAAATGTTTCTGAGGCGCATGGATGGTTTTTGCTTTGTGACTTTTCACAAAGTAAACAGAAGCAGGCATTTCTATATATGCCAAGTAATTTAGTTTACCTCTTATGGCAACCACAAGGCATGAATAAACATTGGGAGTGGCATCAAACAAGGTGCTTAGACATTCTCCTAGCCAATATTTATTTAATTTGCTTACTTAACAATTTGCTTAATTGTTTCCAGTTCTTAGTCTATCATTCAGAAGTCATTATGTCTATTTTGTCTTTTATTTAACCCTACAGAAGGAGGACATTCATGGAGTTACAGGGCAAAGATCTTCAGTCTTTGACATTCTTGTAAAATTCCACTATTGCACAATACAGGCTTGCTCTAATTCTTTGTTGATTAACTTTTATTATCTTTATGGCAGGAGGAGAAAGGAAGAGAAACTTGTCTTTTTTTTTTCAGAGCCACTTTAAGGAATTATCTTGTAAAGATACTAAGATGACTTTCCAGTATCAGAAATACACTCTGTGCTTGCTAGTGGTTACATTTTGGATTTAATAAAACAGGTACTATCTGCCATCAGTCACAGTTGCCTTTCTCTAAACATAATATAATTATTGTCAGGATACTCAGATTTTCCTTGGTTTATCAATTACCCAGGGCCATAGGACTTTGTAGATCATTTTGCATTTAGGGGAATTCACTCCAAAAGTAGGACAGTGGTCTGAGATTTTAGGTTTATTAAGTCACATCCACAGATGGGCAATTCTTGTCAGTGGCTACTACTGCTGGCTGTTCAAAGCCTATTTCCCTCAGTGTTTTTCAGATTTGTGCAAATTAGGCATTCTTACTTTACATTAGAATCACTCTGTACATCATTTAGGGAACAATGACCCATAAGCATTGTAATGTCCTCTACACTAAATGCTCTAAAACAATAGAAGAAACTATTTCCAACAACAAGCTAAGTGGGTTAAGCAAGTGAAACAAATCACATTTTCACAACATCCCAAACTATAAGGATTCTTTCATATATTACAAAAAAACCCACATGGATATTAGTAAATGAGATGAAAAAAATGGCCTACACAAAAACAACTTTGTGAGTTCCTAAATCATAAATATATAATACCAGTCCTCCCGCTGCATGTGAATTCACATAGAGCACCATGTCTAAAGCTAAATATAGAATGTAAATTTATTACATTAATTATCATTTACATCATAATTCAAATTCAAAATCATGAAATGCATTTTAATAAGATGCATAATAACTACAATATGCAAAAAAAGTTTTTTTTATAATATAGGTATCTAAGAAAAGCTGCCACATGTCACTAAAGGTAGGTCAGACCAATGGCTGTCATTATGATAAGGAAGTTTTGTATGGTATGTAAACAAAAATTGGTGCCCAAAAATGATAAGAGAGAGAGAGATGATGGGTGGATAGATGGATGGATGGAAGGATGACAGCATGAATAATAGGAGAAAGAGAAAGATTTACCATGTGGGCAGGACCTGAAAAATATCACAGGAGACAAATCACATTATCTCATTCATGTTTCCTGGCAACTGATATTCAGGAATATTCGTGTTACCTAGAAGTAACATATGATTTTATCCTCCATATATTTGTTTAGTTCCCTTTTATGGCTAGCCAATTTAGTGGCTATGTTTGCGTCTCATCGTTACAATTTCCTTATTTTAACTATATGTTATATGAAGAACATGCAAATCAAATCAAGCAAACTTAGGAAAAATTTTCTCTAAGCAGTAATTGACTTCTTATTCATTAAAACTTTTATTTTGTTCCCTATCCTTGTTGTTCTGATTATTTCAAATCTTACAATGTCTCTATTTCTTCATTGAGATTTCCAAGATAAAAGTTGTTAATAAGGGTAAGCAAGATTAGCACTGACCCAAACTCTAAAATATCATCAAGTAGGATAAGCTAATTAACAGATTATCACTGCACAGGGCTTAGAATTTACAA
Source organism: Pseudoxyrhopus heterurus (assembly GCA_032468235.1). NCBI lineage: Eukaryota > Metazoa > Chordata > Lepidosauria > Squamata > Pseudoxyrhopus > Pseudoxyrhopus heterurus. The sequence goes on from JANHJO010009427.1 coordinate 244,390, forward strand.
ATTAACTGAAAGGGAGCATAGGCAAATATCTGATCACTAAATTCTTCCATTTTGCGACACTAAAATTAAAAAGTCAAAGAAATGTACCTACAGTCCAATGTAAATAAACTTTAGCTTTTGTGATATAACTCATTTTATAAAATAAGGAAGGAATTTCAGGAAAACTATTGGTTTACTTCACATTTTAATATCTACTTAATTTGTACTTCCAGCCCATAGTGAAGTGATAATATCCTTTGGTACTCACATTGCTCCTGCTGTAATGCAGTTTTTTGATTAAAATTTAAAAAGGTCCATGTTGTTGAGAATAAAATACAAAATATATTATATTATCTAAAGAGTTCTGAGAAATGAATTTGTTAAAGTTGCATATAAAATATTTGCATTAGGAGAAATGTAAAGGAAACGGTATGAATATATTATATGGACTTAAAGTTAAGAGGAGGATATAAAACGATATAAAAATAACAGGGTTGATTTGTCTTTTTTTCTATAGAGATACTGAGTCTAGACTGTTTAAAGAAACTCCACTTCTTTTTTCAAATGTTTTTTAGGTCATTTTAAAATATAAAATTCCTTGTTTTTATTTATTATTATTTATTACTGAGTTTATACCTCACTTTTCTATTTATTCAAACATTCAAAAATACTCACAAAATGTAAAGAAATAGACAGATCACAAAATATTAAAAATTAATGCAATTAAAATCAAACTAAAAGATCAATCATTAAAATAATTAACGATCAAAAGTTCATTGAAAAAGATAAGTTTTTTACTCTTGTCCTATGATTAAAAAGTTCTTCCAAGATAAGGGACAGCTTTTCCCAATAGAGATCTTTGGAGTGTTTTCTTCAATTAGGCAGAAACATTCAAAGAAACATCATACTATTTCTGAATAGTATGGTCAGTCCAAACTGGTCAGTTTTATCAGACAGGAAGAATAATGTTTGAATAAGCAAGAAGTAGCCCTCTTCTCTCTATACACCCCATCCATTCCTTGGATATCTATAAATTGAAAAGAATCCCTGTAACCTATTCTAGCAAAGGGAAATTAACATATTGACCATTTTCTATGCAAAACAAAGAGAATTCATTTTGGTGAGCCTCAGATTGTTCCAGCCACCCACCCTGAATACCTTAGGAAAAAAATGCCACACAGTTTGGAAAATCATCACCAGCTTGTTTTATGGAGATACAATGGAGACTTATAAATAAATGTTTCCCACTGCACATAATAATGTGTAATAATTTCAAAGGGCTGCCCCAAACATGCTTTTTTCAAAAGGCAACTGGACTTTTTTTTTCTCTTGAAGATGTTTCACTTCTCATTCAAGAAGCATCCTCAGTTTCCAGTTGCCTTTTGAAAAAATCACCTCTAGGACAACCTTTAGGTGGCCTGGATGACTGAGAATCTCCATATATACTTCAAATGGCTCTTTAAAGAGCCTTAATTTGTGTTCAGTCCAATTCATCATGGGCATGTCTATATCCACTCTTCCAGTCTTCCAACTCTCAGTTTGATTGCTCTTAACTTCCATGGTTAACTTCTCAACTAAGAGATGACAAGTTCCAATAGGAAAAAAGAACATGCTTGGTAGTAATAATGTCAACTTCCTGGGCCATCTGCAGTGCTACAGGTCAGCCAGGACTTCAACAATATTGCTGACGGATAAAAAGATTCCCAACTATTTTCAAAAAAGCCATTTGGATCCATAAGGTGTCTGGTTAGGAGACTAGGTCAGTTAATTTTAATAGGTTTTCTAGTCTTGCAGAGATTTATAGCACATACCACGTAAGATATCAGTTGGGCAGCTCCATGATTGTCAGGGCCAACATAAAATCCTGAGCTACTCCTGACTGAACAATCTCAGCATAGACACTGAAATTGTCCAGGTCAATAAATCTTGGGTAGCCACATACCAAATATTCAGGATGACATTCAAGATGAATCTGCAGCACAGCAAAACAGCACACTATTTTTACACTGTTAGAGATCTAGCATCACCAGCCTACACAGCAGTAAAAACCCAGCATTGGCAGATTGTCAAGTGGCAGTTCTGATCATATAGACTACAGACATACTATCTTCCAACTCTAGCCTGCCACATCACAGAATATCTTGGTGGGCAATGTTGGGAGAAATTAGCTCCCTGTTCTTTCCTTAGCCATGTTTCTGTAATATATGTGATGTTACCACTTTAATTCAGGATTAAATTGAGGATAATAGATATTTTACCAGCATCTGATCTGCCATTAAAAAACAGGAACCCTCTTTTGCTGTCATTTAGACTTCCTTGATTAGATTGCAGTCTGAAAGAAAGGGAGGCCAGTGTTTTTCCTGGAAGAATGAAACTATATAACAATCCTTGTCAGTGATCATTTTAATCCTTGCTCCTATGTCCTACTCTTTCACTAACCAGGTAATTTGTATCAATCCAAGTAATGTACTTATCACAAGATGGCCAGTACCGTTATCTTCTGGCAACTATTTTGGAGGTCAAATGTAGCTATAAGGGCTCAAGTTTTCATAAACTAGAAATCTTTAGTGGGAGCTATCATATTTTTGCTCATTTCCAACAATTTAATCAGGGGCATGTGGTTACCTGTAAATCAAACATAGTTAGCTTTTCTGTGTTTTCAAATCCTACACCAAATGACTGAGGGGTTTAGAATAGAACAGGCACATCAATAGTAGGTCTCTGCTTGTTGAAAAAGCTGCAGACTTCAATAGTATGCTTCTCACAACACTAATGTGACTCTTCTTTGAGAAAAAGTTCATGAAACTCCCAAACAAATCCACCAGACTTAGAAACCAAATTAATTTACTGATGAAATCAATACTTTCTTAGGCTTGGACTGCCACTAATTTCAGGTATGCCTGCAAACTTACTAGCAATTTAAGTCTGCATTCCATGACTAAAAGAGATAAGCAGCTGGGCTTTCTACTGACCAAGCATGTGTTAGATGGTGCTGTTGTAAGCTTTGTTTTGAAATAATGCTTATACAATCATTTTGATTTTTTTAATATATAGATATAGGGTATATCTCTCTACCACTACCATGAAAACTCCATTAAAAATTCAGGAAGGACTTCTTTGAAGGATGATAATGGGAAATGAATTGCTTAATTGTAAGGACTTGTAGATATCCAGAAGGTAAATGACAGACACAAAACTCCTGTTGCCAGCAGGAGAGAAAGGTTTGGCAGAAAACAAAACTCCCAACCTGATCATATTCAGAGTCAAGCGGTGCTTCAACTATAAGCAGGAATTAATCTTTCTTTATTTAGCCATTGTGAGCAAAGGAAATTAAAGTCAAGAACAATATTAAAATGACCAGGCTTGTGAACAGCTTGCTGATCCTTGTAACTATGTTCTTCACAGCTAAAGTTCACAATCATTGGGCCAGATTTAAAGAGGGAAGCATATTTTTTCCTCTTTCTAATGGAGTGTAGTAAGATGATCCTTAGTATTATATTAAATAAATTCTAGGACAAAGAAGAAACAAATACAATGAGTGTCTGATATTCTCTGTGTGTTAGACCCTGATAGGATGCCAGCAAGAGCCTGGTGGGATGCCATCTAGGGAACTGATACCAACAGCTTTTCTTCTGAAGACATAGGCAGACAGCCATTAAAATGCTCTCAACCAGTGCTCTCAATAAGTCAGGAGAAAAGAATGTGGACATAAAGTTTGTTGCCCCAATTGCCAAACCCTATTCTTTCACAATAAAAATACCCTGCTGGTTAATGGTGGCCTTACTATTTTAGCACATAACAGGTTAAGAAAAGCAATTGGTGGATTTCCCTGGCTTTGTTTCCCTTCCCACCAAGCATCACACGCTGGCAAGAGAACAACCCCCTATAAACTCCCTAGCATGGAGTGGGGCAAGGTTGGATGAGTGTGGACATATAGTGAGAATAGTGACATCATTCAAGTTGTCTAACAACCAGCCACCGGTGTGGAAATGCATTGTGCCTGTAATTCGTCAGTCAAGCTATTTCTAAGGACTCATTAAACTGTATCAAAAAATAGCCCAGCTGAAGACAGGAAGGGTGATAGGTGAAATGAGAAGAAGTAAACTCTGTCCTTGACTGGTGCTGCAAGGAAATGCAATGATGTCAACAGATATTGCTGTGAACAACAGCACTGACAATAGCCTACAGACAGTCATAGAGCTGGAATGGAATAATGCAAATGCTCTCTGCCCAGAAAAACAATTATATATATATATATATATAAAAGTTTGGCCATGGTAAAACTTCTTTTTTTATATAAATTATTTTTTTTTTTATTTTACAACATTACCATTTTGCAGTGTTGGTGGGACAAATCCTCCGAAATATACAAACATAAAGACTATTAAACATAAACATCTATAAAGTCTCAATTATATACGTATATACCCCTTTTAAAATTTACAGTATTTTCTTAACTTCTTCTTTTACAACCATTTTACAGTGTTGGTAGAGCAAATTTTCCAAACCATATCGACTATTAAACCTACCATAAACATCTCTAAAGTTTCGATTATATATGTATTCATGTCTTTTTAGAATTTCTAGTGTTTTTCTAACTTTTCTTTTCTAGACTCTTCTGTCTATTACTTAAACATCTATACCATAGATCCCATACTTCAAAAAATTCATTTTCCCCTTTATCTTTTAGCCGCAATGTTAATTTATCTAGCTCAATGCATTGAAAAATTTTATTAATCAATTTTTCTTCTGTGGGTGTTGTTTCCATTTTCCAGTATTGTGCGAAGACAATTCTCGCTGCCATAATTATATGCATCATCAAATATGTCATATCTTTTCTAAGCCTTCCCGGAACGATTCCTAAAAGAAAAATT
>JANHJO010009427.1:253152-264344 GCA_032468235.1 Pseudoxyrhopus heterurus
TAATTGGACCACACCCTAGAGGGAATAAAAGGGGTGTGGTTGGGAACAGCCCCCTTGCAGGAAACAACGTACTATTCCAGTGAGAGTTTAATCGGTGTATTGTCTTGGCATGCTGGAGTGCATCTCCCAGCTTCGGTTCTCTGCAAACAAACTTGGATTAGCCGTTGTGCTGCGACCTCATAAAGGAGCCTGTTTTGGAGTGACCTTATCACTTGGCATTCGGCCTGGAAAGTGTTTTGGAACTTGGACTGAAAATAATTGGTAACCAGCTGTTTATTTTATGACTGCAGAAGAAATGCTTCTTTAAGTTTGTTTGAAATAAAAACTATACTGTATCTTTTATAACTGGTGCCGATCCAGGTGTTTGGAGCGTGGGACAGAACAGAATGGTTCCTGCATATTCTGGTTAAAATATCTCTAAATTCTACCTAACATTATCATTTTGGAATGGGAAAGCCCTTCTAAGGGCTACACCAAACAAGGATTTGTCAATAACTTCATCTTCACAACCACAGAGATAAAAAGGGGGGGGGGTGAATCTACCCATTCCTGCACTATCAGAGACTTGAATAATCCCCATTGAACTAAGTTTGATTCAGTTCTTACATACAAGTACGAGTAAGTAGATTAAAAGTGTGACTTCTTTTGCTATAGTGACAATGGGTCATCCTTGTAATTTGGCTGTGATCTACCTCTTGAGCTAAGGCAGGCTCCTAGATAGATAAAATTTATGAGAGCTGATTCAGCATTAGAGTGAATATCCCCTTCCGTGGTAATAGGTCTAGAATTCATAGCCAAAGGTTACATCCAGTGAAACAGAAACTTTCCTTTTCATTGTTGGTTGTAAATGGTATCTAAAATTTATTACTAAATCCTTGAACAACACACTGACACATAACCACATTTATTAAATTTAGAACATGGATTCCACTCTGGGTATGTAATCTATCCTTTGAAGTACTGCACAACAAATGCATAGTCTATTGTTGGAAATAAACCATAGTATAAGGGATTATTGGAATAAGTGGCAATATAAGCTGGAAAGCAAAATAATTGATGTTCCAAAATTGCTTGGAGAAGTGCCATGCATTCCTTTCAATGCCACTAATAATTAGGGTAAATTCAACAAAAGTTTAAAGGTAGACCTTTGTGATGCATGGAAGAAAATTAGAAAATACAGTAAGCTATTTGGCAAGTACTATTTACATTTCAATATCAAAATCCTTCCTGGCACATTGGTTTTCAGAGTAAAACTGTTCAATACTCAACCATAGCTCAAGCTTATCAACAGAAGCAGTCATTACAAAAATTGAATTTTCAATGTAATAGGGCATACAATATGATATCTGGTTTATCATTTACAGTAATAAAGAGCAAATGAGGTACAAACACATAAAAAAATAAGGTACTGTACTGACATTAGTCATTGGGAAGCTTAGTTTGCTGCTGATTATGTATCTTCTTTTAAATAAATGATTTGCACAACTCCCTCTCCATTGCAGCTCCTTCTCAAGGTGTTGTAAAAACCAGGCAACCCTAAAGCATATTTATACAGATTAAATGGTTTCTAATACTCTAAAGAGCACTTAATCTGCATGAATGTTCTTCATGTTGCTACGTGCTTCTACATCTTAAATAAGAAACCTCAGCACTTTTTAAACTATGTGATAAAAGTTTTTTTTTCTTTAGCAAATTAAACAAAAGTCCCCTAAAGTAATAATTAACCTGCTAAACAATTTAAGATCCAGCCACTTAGAGGAACCCTGGCCCCTTCCTCATTAACTGCTGTTTAGAAACTGAGAGTTATCTTGCCTTCATCTGCTGAGGCTTTGGAAAGGTATAGTAGGCAGGACCTTTTGTTTGAAGTTTGGGCTGTTTTGTACAATCTTTAGGGAGTATGATTAGAAGAAATTAAGACATAACATAATTCTGTAGAGAACAGGGTTATCTTAAAAGCATGGAGTTGCATAATAAAAATGAGAAGAATGGCAATAAAGAACAAGCCACACTCAATGCTTTTCTGGCAAACGATAACCAGAATCCAATTATATTTTGTTTTATGTCTTTAAAAGATAAAAGATCAATTTTATTTATTTCTTTATCTATATAATTTGACATCACCCAGACTAAGATGCAATCCATAGGGCCATCTCGTTGGAACTGAGAAAGGTGCCAACAAACAGGTCCCACTCTTATTCAAATCTATATCACTCCTAGATAGGCCATCTCCACAACACAGATTTTTCATCCTCCAACATGTGCTGGAAGACAGATCTCTGTTCTACTTTATGCAGATGTGGCAGCAATACTTTCAAGAATACTTATTGACCTTAAAAGAACATCGAGACCACTAACCCAATATTGCAGAGAAGATCAGGTAGAATACAACTATTAATAAACCAAAACCATGGCATTTGCCAAAAAGCTCAAGAGCCACTCCTGGAAGATGGATGACCACAAGATTGAGCAGGTCTTCTATTTTCCAGTAGCTCTTCACTTTGCTAACCTCAGGAAACCCCACAGGGACTATATTGCTGAAAATGCACATCCTAAAATTCCTCAAGATAAGAGGTAGCCGCTATATTCCTGCAGTACTCAAATTGTTCAATGCCAAGACAATAGCACAACTTCTTTACAGTGCCCAGCTGTGGCCATTCTCCAATTTTGTTCCATTGTTCAATCCAAATATTTAAGATTAGCTTTTCAAATACCAAAATATATCTCTAATGCTATCCTGAGCCAAGAGACATGCCTCATAAAAATGAAGACTAAAGTGTGGGTGAGACAATTTTTGGCTCAAACTATCCTTTTTCTTCCTTTAATCAGATCCATTAAATATGAGAAATGACTTTCAGGCCACATGGAAATAGGTAGCGACAACTAAAATTTCATCCTTGTGCTTCTCTCCTGGTTTTCTATTCAGCATGGGATATGATAGGCCAAAGCACTCATTAAATAGCAGACACAGAGCTAGCCAGACCTCAAAAATTTATTACCAGTGAATTCAACAGGTATTTTGCCTCCCGTGGCATACTTAATTAACCTCAAACTGCCTAGCCAGCAGAAGGCCTTTATTCTGACATATTGTCAAAGCCTCCCTACCAGTCATCCTTAAAGGCTGCTATAGGAAGATTCCCTACATGGAGAGACAATGCCCCTCTGACTTGGGACACACAGATATAACAGAGCATATACTCCTCCAGTGCCTGTATTATAGAGGCATTTGTACTACTCTCATCTCATTGTTATTGCATAAATACCCAGGACAATGGGACAATTGTATAACTTGTTCCTGATCTTAGATATTAATCCTGCTACAACATATAATGTTGCCATATTCTGCACAATATAAAAAACCCATCACATGATGATCTGTATCATAAACTAGCATCAATGGGCATCTAGTTCATTATTCTATAGAGTGCTCTGTACTGTGATAGTCATAGTTTGCCATACTAACGTTTATGTTCCCCTACACGCATCTAATGCTCCTACACCTTCTTTTAAATTCCTTTTATACGTTTCTTTTTTATATATAATTCTGTTGTTTTTAGCTTTTTATTATTTTTGTAGCCTTTGATGTACTTTTTTATGTTTTTTAAAATTGACTGCACTCCTCCTTCCTTATGCTGGCCTTTGACCATAATAAAGATTTGATTGATTATTTAATTTATGTATACATATATTTTCTGAATTTCTGTAAGAGGCACAATGGTAATCCAGAATGTTTGTGACTAAAGAAAAATGAAGAAAAGAACAGCAATAATAACCACAGAATCTTGCAAGGGTTCATGTTATTTTTCTTGTGTGTCAGATTCCCAGTGAATCTATCCTATCCTGAATCTGGATTTAGCATTGCTGTGGGCTGAAGAATTATAGATTTTGGTATTCAACATTTCTTTTCACCACAGGATTGGCCACTGCCAGCTTAGGAGGTAATAATTGCAAAGTAGGAAAAAGGTTAAGGTCCCAAGACCCATTATCCACTTCATCAATTAATCTTCAACTTAATGACTCCTCTTTGCTGGTGTCCAGCCATTGTGTTCTTTGGTGGACTGGTTTCCTTTTATCACTAACTTTTCCTAATACAATTGTTTTCTCCAGTGAATTCCCCTACATGATATGGCCAAAATAAGGTAGATGTAGTTTGTGATTTTTCCTTCCAGTGACATATTTAGTGTTATGCACCCAGTACTTGCTTGTTGGTCACCTTTCCTGTCCAAGGTCACCTTTGCTTTACACAGAAGCCTTTCCCAGTACCATAGCTCAAACGAGATGATCCTTCTCCCTAGCTTGCCTTTTTAAGGTCCAACTTTCACAACCATAACTTCTACGTATATTCCCTTAAATGAAAGCAAAATGCAGAGTCGTCTACATTCAAGTAATTTCAACTCAAATCATAATCTTCCTTCAGACTTTCCCATGCAATCAAGGAAGGTCAGAATGAGGTTAGGGTTATGGTTAATGCACTAATGAACATAGGAATTATTGAGAATATATTCCAATAATCTGTGCATGTTGAGGTTGGGAGTGATCTTTAGGACGCTAATAACCACACAAGACTCCAGAGACAAGTTCTTCAAGCATAAAACAGTTTATTTAGAATAAAAGGCATAGCAAAGGTAAAATGGTTACCTGAGTGTCCCTCAGGGGTGTAGGCACAGACAGGCATGTCTGTCCTTTAGAGAGAATGTTCCAAGAGAAGTCAATTCAAGTAGGTGAAGGGTCCCCTTATATACATGGGTAGTAACCTCTCCTCCCTGTAGGTAGTATAGGTACAGCACCTCTAGTGCTGCCACCTAGAGGCAGAGGTAATAAGACTAGCATTATATAACACTTTATATAACACTTTATATAACACATAGTCATGTGACAGTGCAGGCCAAAGTAGGACTTTCTAGTTCAGTCATAATTTTCAACCAACCCGGATTTTACAATCTTTTTTTCCCCTGATGTTTAAATTAATGAGTTTCCCAAATCAATGGCTTAACAGCAGGGAAGAGAAGAATAGAAGAAACAAGAAGCATTCCACTGTCACTTAGCTGCTAACAGTCTGTGAAGTCAGTAAGGAAAGGAAGCAGTGCCAAGTAGAGTGCATAATATCAGTGTTTAAGAAAGAAATTGAATGCATGCAAACTCGCTATAGGTGATTTCTGTTGCTGTGGCAGCAACAGTTGAAAGCCTGATGTAATAAAGTAGGATCCATTTTGCAAATCTGCATGTAGGATTCCAAACGGGCTAAAATACAAACAGAGTACTTGGTTAACAATCCTGTGCCTCTGCAAGTTTATGGTGTATGAAAACATGATGTACAAAATTATTAGCCAACATTGAAGACAGAGCAGGTTGGACTTGGAGCTGGATACATATATCTAGTAAGCAGTGTCCAAGCCCTGGAACTGATATGAGAAAGATGCATCTCTTAGCTAGAGAGTAGAACAGGAAGCAAACAACATATTTACTAAATGAATGTAAATATCAGCAGTTAAATAAGGAGGGCTGGCTAAAGGTACCAGAAAAGATGAAATTTAATCAACATATGAAAGAAGCATGTATCTAATTTTTGTTTCTGACTTCATTCTCTTCTACACAAAAATAGTGTTCTTTTCTCTTAATTCACTTTAATGCAAACTCTTAATAAATAACTGGCCAGAAGAAGTCAATTAACTTCACTGAATGTATTTTACTGATTCCTGAGGTAGAGAACTTACTTCTCTATACTGTAGCCTAATCTATTTCTAAGATATATCCATAAAATATATTTTCTATGGGTCACATATTCACCACCACTTTTTACTATGGTTCCCAACATGTTTGCACCAATGCTCTGATTATGGGTCTAAGTCATTATATTAGATACAAAATGTTGGCTAGGTTTGCTAAACCAGATGATGAGAGTTCCAGATTAGTGAAACTTGCTCTGAAGTCTTTGAGACCAATCTGTGATTTTTCCTTCACAGCATTAATTTGTGGATTGTGACCTATAGCTCAGTGGGTTTATTATGGTCCACCTAACAAACATTGTAACATGCCTTTCAAGTTTATTGTGGGACTGACATATTTTTTTTTCCTTCTCTGGTCCTTCAACTGAAGTTGAAAATAAATCTAACTGGGTGAGTAGACTTGCTGTTATGGCTAATCTGTTTGCTAATACATTTGCCGTTCTCAATTCATTTTCATACCACACTATTTCATTTGAGAAAGATAACTTTCTTCAACTATGAGAAATAAAACAAGTGTGACACTTCATTTCCCTAAGCCCAATAAAGTCAGACTTCCTGATAGTTATCTTTTGAAACTCTGTCACTTGACCTTTAGTAAAGATGAAACCTTTGAGGAATCTTTTTGGGCCCAAAATTTAGTCTTTTCTACCTGTTCTTTCTCTGCCCTTTTATTATCATTCAAAAGATGCTTATTTGTTATCTGTTGTGGACATAATGAAAGGTTGGCAACCAGTTCTAAACTTATTGTCATACCAACAATTCATTGATTCTGAGATCTCAAAGGAATGTTGAGATCATTTAGTTTGACCTTCAAAATAACATCTGCCATTCAATTATTTCATTATGTTTCCAACAAGTCCACTCAGTTGTTTTGCCACTCAGTTGGCAAAAACTTTTCTTTTACTCTAGAGATGGATTACATAACTATCAATTCCCTTCCAAATTCAACCCTACTATTCTGTCATCCATCACTGCCAAACACCAAAACCAAGACACAAGTCAATATATTAGCATATATATACCCTGCCTTGGAATCTGTATCTATAAAAGAGAAATGTGCATATGTATGTTTCTATGTATGTCCTGAATAAGTTTTTCCCTGCCTCCACCTATCTGGCCAAAACTTCCCACACATATACTTTGCACTCCAGAGATGAGCACTGTGGGGGTCAGGAGTCAGGATCACCCTTCTTTCACCCCAAAAAAGGCTCTCAAACAGAGCACCCCCACACCTCTTCACACAAAAATCTCTACTGAGCATGTGCAGAAACAGTCTTCCCCCTGCTTTCCCTGCTGCGCATGTCTATACAGATTTAAAACGCTCTAATGGCTAAAAGCAAACCACAACACACCACACTGACCTCAACACACCACACTGACCTAATGGCTAATCAATCCACCAACTGACCAGCTGCAAGGTTAGTACCAATCCCCCCTAGCTGCAAGCCTTCTCCGACCCCGCAAGCCTTCCCTGAGTCCCAGCTGAGGGAATTCCCCCCACCTACACCTTCCCCAGGACCCGTTCAAATCTCCCACAGCTGGCTGCATTCCAGAGCAGCTGAGGGAATCCCCCCACCCACATTTTCCCCAGCACCCATTCGAATCTCCCGTGGCTGGCTGCATTCTGTGGCAGCTGAGGGAATCCCACCCACCCACACCTTCCCCAGCACCCATTCATGCAGCCAGCTACGGGAATTTCGAACGGGCGCTGGGGAAGGCATGAGTGAGAGGGATTCCCTCAGCTGCTGCAGAATGCAGCCAGCCACGGGAGATTTGAACGGGGAATCTCCGTGGCTGGCTGCATTTCATGGCAGCTGAGGGAATCCCCACCACCCAAAACTTTCCCTGGCACCCGTTCGAATCTCCCACGGCTGGCTGCATTCCGCAGCAGCTGAGGGAATCACTCACCCACGCTGTAGGCATGAAGACTTTGGGGAAAGTGTGGGTGGTGGGGTAATAACAACCATAATTCTGGCCTCAATCTGCTACACTTCTATTTAGAAATATGTAGAAAAATCATTATTGTGTGAGAAGGGGGAGCAAATAAAAAAAAGTGTATAGGAAAGTGTATAAACTCTATTCTGGGATTGACCAAAACATTCCTTGCATTGATCCCGAGCAACACCGGGTTATCAGCTAGTCAGCTATGTGACATACATGATTTGTTGGACTTCCTGTCTCGCATTGTCTCCGCTTATTCCACCACATTTAGAAGGAGCAATTTGGTAGGATATTGGGAACACAATTGTTTTGTTAGGAAAGAATTACTCTTTTACACCCGCCTTCTTAACAGAATAGCTGTTGAGAATAGTGATTCAACCGGTCTAACAACCGGTTCGCTTCGCATGCACACCAAACACGCACTGCGCGCACATGTTCCATTCACAAATAGCGATACAACAGCTGATGGGTGGCAGTCAAAACAGCTGACAGGCAGTAATCACGCTGCAGCGCCTATCAGCTGGGCTTCATAAAAGGCTTGAATAAAGCTCTGAATAGCACAGGGGTGGGCAGGCGGGCTCAACTCCTAACCAGAAGAACCGGTTCATCCGAACCAGCCAGAACGGAACAAACAGTTTGCCCGAACCAGACCAAACTGGTAGAATCCCACCTTGGTTGAGAGGCAGTAAATCTGGAATAGTTGTTGAAGAGACATGGAAGCCCAGGTTCTATAATGAACCACAAACAAGGCTATTGGGGACTATACAGTATTTGCACCTATACCCAGTTGAAGGATATATTGTTTGTTTTATTTATGAGATCTGAGGCCAACAAAAGATCAGAAACTGACTCAAAACTGGTAGGCTAGACTGGTACATAACCCTAAGAATGTAGGTAACTAAAATAAGGAAATAAACAAATAAAGCATTGTCCGAACATCTTCAAAATTCAAAGCTGAGACATGGACAGCAAAGTCAATAACTATATAAAGATTATATAAGGATTCTGCAGTAGCTGATCTTAGTTCTTGTAAGAATGTATTTCATATTAAAACAATATCTATCTGATCTTTCTAGGCCTTATATCATCCTCTGCCAAACCTGAACATACCTGTTCTTGTTCCTAGATAAAGATTTATCACCATTTATTCACCAGGGTAAAACTAATACTAACTTGTGGCTCTGGCAGAGAAGCACATCTGCCATCACTAAGTTATGGGTCTTCTCTAAAGAGAGAAAAGAATCTGGGTCAAAGCTTACAACAGGATGGGGGAAAAAGGCATGGAGGAGTGGAACAGAAGAGTGATGAAAGAGAGGAACACCATGGAAAAAGAAAAAAATCTAAATGAAGGATTTTATTTTTAGTAACACATCAGCTAAATGAAAAAGAGATTGAAAAGTACAATAGAAAATAATTCATTTCAAGTTTCAGTTATGTTTCTGAGATTAATATTTAGTTAAAATAGATTTCAGTCTGTTTCCTAGGCACTAACAGTGAAGGGTTCACTCTAAGGCCTTCAAATCTTATTTTAAAAAACACAGTTTAAAAGAATTAATGGAACTTCTGATCACTGCCATCTTCCAGTTAATCTACCAGCCATCTTCCAGTTAATCTACCAGCCATTCATCCTCTTTTCAATTTTTTTCTTCTTTTAATTTTTAAGTTTGAATAACAAGAGAAACCCTTCTTGGCCACATTAATAACAATAGCAATAGTAGTAGTAGTAGTGGTGGTAGTAGTAGTAGTAGTAGTAGTAATATAATATAATTCTTCAATAGTAGTTTAGCAGGCTATTGTTCATATTTTCATGGTTGGGAAATACAACTTTATTTTGTGGTTGTGTTGCTATAGGATGCAGAAACGAAGGTAATAATTACAGAAGAGAAACAAAATATATATAAAACAGCGCTGTTTTAAACACAGCCTTATAGTCTGACCATGTAGAATAACATTGATAAATCTTTTCATTAAAGAATGAAGGAGAAAATTAGCCAAAGAAATAACACAGTCAAACAAAATGGCTTCTGATCTGCTTTAATGCCTGTAAATACGCTTAAAAATAAAAGATACAAATAGCTTACTAAAGATCTGAAATTGCAGGATATAGTTACTGGAAAAGAGAAAATCAGTCCTGATAGTTACTCAAAGCTTACTGACAAAACAAATCGAAGGCTAAAAATACCAGGTTGCAATAAGTGTGAGTTAGGATGGGTTCTATTGCCAAGAAGTGCTACTGTCTTTTTCATGTAAACAAGGGCCTCTTTCTTTCTGAGTTCAGACAGAGCATAACACTGAAATAGCACTGTTTTCACTTTTCAGTAACCTTTGAAAAGCTTGGGATGCAGGCGGTGCAACCATTCTGGCCCTTTCGGCAGGATGACTCTACACTCATGTGGGGTCCTTGCATGCCAAAATGTATGAAAACAGTATATTTTATTCATTTAATATACTCTATACATAGTAAGAAACATACTTGCACCTGATTGGAAAAGATTCAGTGGTTGCCACAGTGATGCTTTATTGATGTTTCATTGATCTAACAATGACCTTCTTGTTCAAGATCTATTCTCACTCAAAAGAAAAAAAAAGAACACATTTTTGTTTTGTCTATTTCCTCAAACTTCTAATTATTAGTTGAAAGATATCCCAAAGCAGTAATTTAAATAAACAACAAATAGCAGATGGCTTTTTTTTTGCTTTCAGTTAAGTAATAAAACAGATATAAGACATAATCTGTAATTCAGCTCATTGTCACACCACCAGAAGTACCAATCTTCTTATTACTGCTTCATGTGATAAAATGGTCAGATTTTCGTGGCTGAGGTAATTTTTATTACCTGAAGTAACTAAGTGCCAATCTGAGTTCACTATGCTTTCATTCATGAATTTTTATTTCTAATAGCAAAACTAATATAATTTAGTTAAGAGCTATTAGCATTTGAATAATTTGGAAATGAGGATTCATTTGATTTCTTACAATAGTATATCTTTTACATCAGGTTTTAATGAAAAGTAGATTCCTGGTGATGTTTTCTATTTGATTGAGACCCTGGTCAAACAGTTGAATGCACCCATATCTAAAGGTTGGCATTTCAATTTGCTTTGATGCTTCCAAAGTAGGCATCAATAAAACATTGCTGGAAACTGAAATCACCTACTAATTCTGTGGAAGCACCTGAAGACAAGACAAGAAGCAATGGATGGAAACTAATCAAGAAAAGAAACCACCTAGAATTATGGAGAAATTAACTGATAACCCGGCATTGCTCGGGATCATTGCAAGGAATGTTTTGGTCAACCCTAGAATAGAGTTTATACACTTTCCTATACATTTTCTTTTACTTGCTGCCCCTTCTCACACAATAATTATTTTTCTACATATTTCCAAATAGAAGTGTAACAGATTGAGGCCAGAATTATGGTCGTTATTACCCACCACCACCACCTACACCTTCCCCAAAGTCTTAATGCCTGGAGCGTGGGTGGGCGGGTGGGTGATTCCCTCAGCTGCTGCGGAATGCAGCCAGC
>JANHJO010009427.1:280277-290385 GCA_032468235.1 Pseudoxyrhopus heterurus
TGTGACAAACGGTTATAAGTCACTTGATTCAGTGCTGTTGTAACTGTGAATGGTCACTGCATGAATTGTTGTAAATCGAGGACTATCTGTATATTATCTGATGAATGTTATAAAGCCTGAAGTAGTCTACATAGTTGCAAGATTTAAATTATATTGTCAGAGTCATTTTTAAATTCTTTAAGATAAATATTTCATAAAAGTATAGAATAGATTCCTTCTGTTAATTTGAATTTGCATAGAATGTGGTAAAGTTGTATTTTATGGACATATTAAAATACTCATAAAACAGATATGTGCATTTCTTTTCAAACATGGAATAAAACTGGAACAGATTATTAACAATTTAAGATTGTTATTGGATCAATAATGTTTGGTCAAATTGAGTGGTATAATGTTGTCTGTACAATGATTTATTGTATTATATAATGAAAAGAATGAAATATCCACATCTCTTCTGTGAGGAACTCATGGCAAAAGACTGTCAAATTGCAGGAAACAATATGCTGAATTGTGAGAACCATTATAGCCAATCTGAATTCTGTTTCTCATTGATTTTAGTGGAAGCTTGACATGTCCTAGTTCTGAAAAATTATTTTTAAAAAGCTATACTGATCAATTATGCATTACTACAGAAGACAAAGGATGAGCATGCAAAATTGAAACAAAACAAGAAACGATGATAAGATGAAAATTTGTGAATAATTTATATACTTTAAAACTGGTCTTATATAAATGGGGGGAGGGTGATCACGTGACCTGCCTGCTTATTTAGTTTGTAGTCCAGGTACTAACCATTGAATGACAGCTTTTGACACCTGTTGTCCTTTAAATCAGACTTGGATGAAAGACCTGTTGTCCTTTAAATCAGACTTGGATGAAATAGAAGATAACTTCAAATAGAGAACTGGGCTTTGATTGATTGATTGATTGACAATCAACTTACACTTGACCACTAGTGATGCTATAGATATATCCTGCAGAATTATTTGTCTGCAATCTAGTCTTTCATTTCTCAAGAATAAAAAACAACTCGATGACACATAATCAATCAATCAAGATGTCAATATGTAGTTGGTTCATTTCATTTTTCACTGCCTTCAGTGACAATATCTTTGCCATTGATACCAAAGTGACCTTCTGCCTTCAGCATCTGCTGCCCAATAGAAATACTATTTGCTTTATCTGGGTTTCTATGGATGACCTTCCTGCCTTGGGTGACCCTGCTATTTTTGGCATATAGTAGAGGGTAAAGAAGACGATCTTCATGGAGAGATAGAAGGTCTGTTATCAGTTCAATGAACAGTTAAACAGTTCAGAAGCCCAGATGAGGGTGGGAGGAGGGAATCAAAGTGTCTCAGACAGATTCCCCCTGAATTCATCTTAAGGTAAAAGAGAGAGGATGAGAAGTACATTCAAACTTGCAATATTTTGTTACTATAGCCAATCTTAATGAAAGAAGCTTTTAGCCAAATCTAGGTCTGACACATACACTCCTGGCATTCTTCACTCATCCCTCAGAACAACCTCCCTTGCACACAATAAGTAACACAGTAGGACCTTGCAGGAAACTAAAGGACTGATAGACCTTTAGATGTTGCATGAAAGTAGACACCTTAGCAATGAAAAGCACAATCCTAGACAAGTTTGCCCAGAAAAAGGTCTATACCAGGGGTCTCCAACCTTGGGAACTTTAAGACTTGAGAACTTCCAGAATTCCTCAGCCAGAGGTCTATACTACTTCTGAATTCAGTGATACTTCAAGTATGTACTGATAGGATAGCAGCTAAAATGCTATAAGTTTTTTCTATGTGTTATCTAAGTATTTAAAAATGGTGCTCCCTAAAAGAGGAGCTATCCACACTGAGCCCGGGTTCAAGACCTAAGCACCACACAAGGGGTTAAATGTCCCAGCTCCTGCCGATGTAGCACTTCAAAAGCATGCAAATGCATATAGATAAAGTGGCACCAGTTGAATGGGAAGGTAACAGCCAGAATAGTCATGCTGGCCACATGACCCTGGAAGGATCTTTGAATAACGCTAGTTTCAGAGATGAGCGCTCCACTCCCCTAGAGTTGGATATGATTGGATAGGAAAAACATTTACCTTTTTATCCAGAATCCATCTGAATTCAATTGTTTAAATTTTGCACAGCTTTAGCCTGCAACTTCATTATGCTTGGCACAGAAATCTACCATTCCCTAGTTTTATTTTTGGAAATTTGTTGTAATTAGGCATGATTATGAAACATAAGCTCTGTTTGGAGTTAAAATAACCTGTGACACATTACATCAGAACATTATAATTCAGGTCACATTTTAGTACCCTGCGCTGATTTCTTTCTAGGTGTGTGATTTGAACTGTTCACTGTTTGTTAAAGATAAGCAGACAATAATTTGAAACTTCAAGTTTTCCTCATGCTTTAACTTTAGTCACTTAGTCTCTTGAGGAAGACAAGAACTGTACAGAAGTTCAATGAAGTTCTCCTTCTTCTTTCTCTCTTGATGGCTTCTTATGATTTTTCCACAATCCAGGTATGGTCTCAGTTTTTCAAATTATGCCAATTACAACAGATATTTCCTTAAAGTACTTATAGATATGGTTAATGAACAGCAATATGGATAGTAAAAATTTGCTGAATTAAATCCAGAAGGAGGTATTGGAGCAGTTGAACAATCTGAGTAAAGCTCTTCATTCAGACAAGATGTTTAATGTGTTGCTGCACAAAAAGGAGTGTTTTGTGCAATTTACTTGTTAAAACTATGCTGTCTTAATTAAACAACTAATCAATATAATTGGATCAAATATCCCCCGGCATATTATAAAGACATCCATAATTCTCACATCATTTATAATTCCTTTTTAGGAGTTCAAAACCAATACCTGAAAAGAAAGTGAATTTGTGCATATAATGTACTCCTCCAAAGATGTAATATCACTGTGGGACAGTATAGACATTTATACTTCAGGTGTGATCTGACGAGGACCTTTATAGACACCTTTATTGAAGCAGGGTAAAGAATGTTGATTTCAAAGCTTCATCTGCTGTTTTCTTCCTGCAATAATTTTTAATTTGAAAAGCAATAATAAATACATATATGCTGCAGCAGAGAAAATGTTCCAGTTCTAAAGACAAGCAGTTTCCACACCTAGCAATCTTCAGAACAGAGCCATATGACCCCAAGATTTATTGGGATTCACATTTTCTTGTGTGGATTTGCACTTTGTCTTTGGTAGCACTTATTATTCTTTCATTATTCTGATCATAGTAATTAATTTGTTGTTGTTGTTAGTTGTGAAGTCGTGTCCGACCCATCGCGATCCCATGGACAACGTTCCTCCAGGCCTTCCTGTCCTCTAGTAATTAATAAGTAATTACAATACTCATATTTTTTGTTCATGTTTTTAAATTCAATAATATTAACACCTGAAGTACTGTCATTCAATAATATTCAATAATATTAATACCTGAAGTACTGTCAAAGGGTTTAGAGTGACTGAGATGTTGCCTTTTGAGTATTTGATTTTAAAACTCTGTAATTTTACAAAAGTGTTTCCTCCAACCCTTTTCATTGTACTCCTGATTGACAGTACTGAAAATAAATTTAACAATAAATAAAAGCTATCGAAAGTGTAGCAATAAATTAAATTCAAATGGCAGGATACTAGCCAAGCTATTAGGAAATGCATTATTCCCTAAGGAGGAGATTTAGGATGGTTGTAAGTATATGGAAACGGAAATAACCACCATATATTCAACTCTTTAGTTGAAAATTATATGCAAATACAATATTTAAAGAAGTTTGCTGTTGTACAATGGTGCTGAACACTGAAAAATTCATTAATATAAATACATGTCTTATTAATTTTTTAATGCAAATTATTCTTAGATTTTTAAATTCCCAGCATTTATTAATAGTAAGTTTTAGATTTTTTTTTTTTACAAAACTATGAATCACTCTTGGGGACGCAGTGGCTCAGTGGCTAAGAAGATGAGCTTTTTAATCAGAAAGGTTGACAGTTCAGCGGTTTGAATCCCTAGTGCCACTTAACGGAGTGAGCTCCTGTTGCTTGTCCCAGCTTCAGCCAACCTAGCAGTTCGAAAGCATGTAAAAATGCAAATAGAAAAATAGGGACCACTTTTGGTGGGAAGGTAACAGCATTCCGTGTGCCTTTGGCGTTTAGTCATGCTGGCCACATGATCATGGAGACGTCTTCAGACAGAGCTGGCTCTTCGGCTTTGAAACGGAGATGAGCACCGCCCCCTAGAGTCGGGAATGACTAGCACGTATGTGCGAGGGGAACCTTTACCTTTACCTATGAGCCACTCTCTTCCTATTTTTAAGTACCTTACCTTTTGTCACTAACAACTATGCTGCTTGTTTTTTGGCTGAAACCAAGGACATCTGCAGAACATCATTGATGATATCATTCATGTCAAACATAACCATGGAAATGATGGAAATGATATATGTATGTATTCATACTATGCAGTGTCATCATGGCTTGTGCCAAATGCTTATACAGTAGGCAAAAGCTGTAGATTCAGTTAAACCATTGGGCACATTATAATTGACTGCCACAGCCAATTACAATTTATTCATAAACTATTAAAAATATATTTGAGCAAATCAAGGTGGGGTTGATTAGGAGGGCTATAAGCTGAAGTGATGGGGTTGGCTGGGATATGGAAAGGAAAAGCTGAAGTAAAGATTGCAGTCAAAGACTTGTGCAATATAGAAAGTGGATGTCTTGCTGAAATGGAGCCTCATAAACCAGTCAATGAAAAATCAAAACAAAAATTGGCTCATAAAGTTCATGGTCTTCACAGTTCTACACACTAATGTTCAAAGAATGGAGAATA
The DNA here is from genome assembly GCA_032468235.1 of Pseudoxyrhopus heterurus. NCBI lineage: Eukaryota > Metazoa > Chordata > Lepidosauria > Squamata > Pseudoxyrhopus > Pseudoxyrhopus heterurus. The sequence goes on from JANHJO010009427.1 coordinate 285,140, forward strand.
AACAAGGTAAATTTGAGTCATAGTACTGAGAGCAAATATGATTTAATAGGTATAATAAAAGCCTGGTGGGATGACTCCCATGACTGAGATATAGTCCTTAAAGAATATAATTTGTTCAAAAGGAATAGAAACAATAGAAAAGAAGTGATATGCTGTTTTAAATCATCCCTGCTTAGAAATTTCCATGAATGAAGTTGTCGATACTGTAGAGCAGGGATGTCAAACGCATGGCCCGTGGGCTGGATGCCTCACACACTAGCCACACTCACCCCGGATTTAGCAAAAGGCAAAAAAGTCATGATACATCACATGATAACAATGTGACATCACGAGTTTGACATCCATGCTGTAGAGGTAAATTTGACTTAAAATATATGGAAAAATAAATAAAAACAATATTGTTAAGTGGCTCCTTCTACTCAACCAGGGAAAGTATATGATTCTTCCTAAAGCAAACCACAGCTCTTTCAAAGAGGTTCTATAGACATTCCTTGACTTACAACTGTTCAAATTTATGGTGGACCTTTCCAGAGCTATTAATGACCCATTTTCAGAGCTACAATGATCACACACACACATCCATCCAAGGTCATTTGATTGCACTTTGGGTGCTTGGCAACTGGCTCACCTTTACAGACATTTACAGCCTTCCACTATCATGTGCCATGATTTGCAACATTTTTCACCAGCTTCCAACATTTAGTTCCAGTTTCTGCCAAATCCACTTAAAATATATTAAATTTTAATCAATCCAGAGTCATGATAGCAAAAATTCTGCGACCGAAAAAGTAAATGGGAAAGCAGCTCGTGATGAATGATAATTGCTGATATAGGAGATACTGCAATTAAAAACAATTCCACTGAGGGAAAACAAGACAAGGGAAGTATATAGAGCATGGTTTCCAACTCCTTCACCGGCCATGCCCGTGGCAGAAAGATGCATTTTATTTTGTTTAACAATGTTTGCATGTTTTTTCTGTTTGGGACTAATCAGGGGTTATAGATATATGTATGTATACATGCATGTGTGATAGGATTTAATTACGGATATGCATGTATTTCTGTGTATATTTCTGTTTTCTTTTGTGCCTATGTTGGTTTGCACAAGGTGGATTGTGTACAACCTACCCTGGGATGCGGGGCCCAGAAGGTGGGAAATTTAAAAGTGAAATATTTCCTAACTAACTTTCACTTAGGGATCCAACAACTTTTTTTTCCCAAATTTCCCACTGGGTTGAAAATAATAAAAAGATCATATTTAGGTATGTTAAAAAATAGAAGGAAAAGGAAAGAAACAGTATATAATATTTTTTTATTTTCCAAATCATGAGAAATTATCTTTGCACCTTATTCTGGTTGGTGAAATACTCAATACTCTTGAGTATTATGCATGGTTTTGCATAATACTCAAAAAAAGATTCAGTGAAATGAGAATAGGTTCAGAAAAGGGCAATGAAAACTCTATGGAAGGAAGTGTAAATGTTTAGCCTTGAAAAAGAAAGATGGATCCAGAGTAATCTAGTAGCATTCTTCAAATACTTCATATATATATGAAGAGGCTCAAGTATAGTTCAGATGGCCTTTTTGTTAAGGTGCTTAACTTGGATTTTAACACTGAGCAGAAGTTTGAACCTGATGGCTTGAACGTTACCTTCCAACTGTATGATTCTATGACTCTAGGAACAAATCTTGTATCATAGATGCAAACCCCTTATTTGAAGTTTGCTTTAAGGTAGCTGCCATATTGTTCAGATGTGGTACACTAAGGGTTTCTAGACAATCAAATTAGAGAGGGAAATCGAAAACAAACCATGACTTGCTTTTGGGCCTCCTCCCAACATGAAGAATCATTTGGACAATACCACAACTTAAAAACCACACAAAATGGTAATTTCTAGTTCATTTTTATAACTATGTTTTTTTTATCACAGGCCTTATATTCCATCATAGCCAAAATCCATAGCTTCCTATATAAATGGGACTGTAGCTATTCATTGTAGTTTCTTCTGACTGGATCGCTAATCTCTTTTTTATAGTTAAAATTAATTTCAGAAAAATAAGAATTATCATTCATAAAATGTTTGATTGACATGGCACTTAGAGTTCCATATTGCAAACAATAATACAAGGTAGATTATTCAAAATTAAATAATTGTTACTATAAATCCATCATCTCATCTTCTGCTCCCTTTCTGGAATTTTCAGCAGTTGCCCTGCATTATTTTGCTTCTTAATTCTAAATAAGTTTCTTGTTTTCAATAAAAATCCATCTTGATTTTAACAGCAGCAGAAAACCAATAACCTTTTGTAGTAATTTAAGTGGAAAGTGCTTTATTGTTATAGCTGTCTTCAGTTACATACTCTAACTGCAAAATGCTATTTTGGATTACTTGGAAATAATTCCCAATACATTTAGTACGAATTACTTTTGAGATTTATTTATTTAAATTTGTTACAGATACCCACTCCAATAGCTTACAGAATGAAAGTAGCAAAAACATAGAAATGTATAGAACAATCTAGAGTAAAACAATAGATCCTAAATAGCTAAAGTGAATGAAGCTCAGCTGAATTAATGCTAGGCTCTGCTAGAACAAATTTTTTCGCAAATATATGCTAAATATTTCCAATATATTGAATCCAAAGTGAGCTGCAAGCTGTTTTCCATTTGGTTTAATTTTATACTGTGGACATCTCCCCATTCTGCTTTAGGTTTATGCCTATCTTGCCACACCCCTTTTGTGCCACGAACCAGGAACCAACCCTTCTTTGGTTGGCTTATGGAACAAAATAAAGTTAAACTCATCTTAGGCAAATCAAAAACTTATTTTCATTCAGACTCTGTGTTTAGAGGATTGCATAGTTTTTATGTAACCCAATTAAAATGTGCTTTTCCTTGAAATAAATTAAACTGACCTTTCTATAAGTCCAGTTACCTGTTTCATAAAATGATTATTGACAGTCATTGCTTTGTTTCATGACAAGGAGAAATGCTCTCTCATTATTTCAAACGGGTCATTACTTTTTTTCTGATATTTGACTGCTTTTCTCTTTGCCTACGGTAACACAACATTTGAAAGCTAGCAAAGCACTTCAGCAAAAGTTCCACTAAAACAAAGAGCAGTTGAAATGTGATTTTAAAATCTATGCTGATTGAGGAATGGGTTCATGTATTATTCAGGAAGACATGACTGGTTCTAGAAGGAACAGCCAGGTATTTGCTGTGGTGCTTATCTAAAGTTCAAAATGTTGTGGTGAGAGAAACAGAGAGAAACAATAAGAATATACGGTATTATTTTATACAAAATAAGATTATATTATAATATACAAAATAGAGTATATTGTACAAAATTAGATTAGATTGTTGTACAAAAATACAAAAAGAGAAGGAATGTTGGTGGAAGGATGAAAGATCTCCTTCTAAACAAACAAACAAGACAATCGCAGACTTCAACAGATAATTATGACTGCAGAAAAAATAATTACAACCAGACTGTCTTCCATTGAGAACCTGTATACTGCATGAGTCAGAAAGAGGGTTGTGAAAATATCTACAGACTCTTCACATTCTGGACATAAACTGTTTCAACTTATTCTCTCAAGACCAGGCTATAGGGCATTGCAAGCCTTATAGTTTAATAGACAAGGACAGTTTTTTCCCTCATGCCATCACTCTGCTAAACAACTAATTCCCACAACACTGCCTTGTGCCCTAGGATGTCAAACTACCTAGTAGAACTGTATTACTATTATCCTTCCTATCTTTCCCATTACCTATTTCCTTAGCTTCTTATGATTATAACTTTGTTGTTTGTAATTTATGATTTATATTGATTGCTTTTATTAGTATCCTTTTATGAGTTATGCTGATCGCTTATTTAATATCCTATGACTATCACTGAGTATTGCATCTTATGATTTGTGATGATTGTATTTTATGCTTATGGTCATAATTTAATTTATCACTTGTTGCTTGTATGTACACAGAGTGATTATGTACCAGAGACAAATTCCTTGTGTGTCCAATCACACTTGACCAATAAAGAATTCTATTCTGTTCTGTTCCGTTCCGTTCTGTTCCATTTCATTCTCTAAATACCAAAGGAATTAATAGTAAACTTAAAGATGGAGTGGTCACATAAACACCCACATTTCTTAACATTCTTCTATATAAAGGTAAAGGTAAAGGCTTCTCCTGTCCAGTCATGTCCAATTCTAAGGGTGGTGCTCATCTCCATTCTTAGCTGAAGGAGTCAGCATTGTCTGAAGACATTTCCATGTTCATGTGGCCAGCATGATTATACACCAAGGCGTGCTGAACACTGTTAGCTTCCCACTGAAGTGGTACATATTTATCAACTCGCATTTGCATGCTTTTGAACTGCTAGGTGAACAGGAGCTGGGGCAAATAATGGGAGCTCATCCCCTTGCATGTTTGTGTCTCAAACCAAGGCTGTCAGCTTTCTAGATGACAAGATCAGCATTTTTAACTGCTGAGTGATCGCACCCCCTTATTCTTCTATGTAATGTTCCCTGAAATACAATATGATAACACATATTGACTCTTACGATGCAATATACCAAATATTCTCTCCCAAAAGAGGTTCTGCTCTTTTCATATGCTACATATTTTTTTTAATTGCAGATAAACTGCTATTGTAAAAGACCCAGAACAATTTCTTTCCCTATTTGGCCATCAGGAATTTGTAGTGTGTGTAATGATGTAATAAAAAATCATATCAGATACCTATACAATTAGCACAGGAGCCCCCCAGGGTTGTGTGCTCTCTCCACTTCTCTTCTCTCTATATACCAATGACTGCATCTCAAATGATCCCTCTGTCAAAGTATTGAAGTTTGCAGATGACACAACAGTGATTGGCCTCATTCAAGACAATGATGAATCTGCATACAGATGGGAGGTTGAACAACTAGCCTTGTGGTGCAACCACAACAATTTTGAACTAAATACACTCAAAACCATTGAGATGGTAGTAGATTTTAGGAGAAACCCTCCTATACAATCACCTCTTAAAATACTAGACAACACAGTATCAACAGTAAGTAGAGACCTTCAAGTTTCTAGGTTCTATCATATCTCAAGACTTAAAATGGACATCTAACATCAAAAACATCATAAAAAAGCACAACAAAGAATGCTGTTTCTGTGCCAACTCAGAAAGCTCAAACTGCCCAAAGAGCTGCTGATTCAGTTCTACAGAGGAATTATTGAGTCTGTCATCTGC
>JANHJO010009428.1:14972-26077 GCA_032468235.1 Pseudoxyrhopus heterurus
TTCTGTCAAAGTAACCTCTTAATATTTTGCAATTTTATGCCAGCTCAGCAGTTTACAAGTAGCATTTTTATTTTAGGTCTGCTATTGTGAGGCCTATATTCCTATAGTAATTTTTAAGCCTAATTTCATTTCCCTCACAGTAATTACAGCCACATAATGGCTGATAAATGTCCTAAAACTCATCTTAGTTGCCATTCTTACAAAATTAGGGTTTTTCCCCCCTCCTTCCTTTTTTGCTTCAGTGACAGGTGAAAATTGCATTCAAATAGACCAATTCTATCTCTATAGATGTCTGACTTTTCATTGGAAAGAGGATATCTATCAATTTCTCAATTGCATGAAATTAGGGAAAAATCTAGGAATGCTGATTTACTGGGATAAAGTCCTTGATGATTTTGGTGCTATAAGTAACTTACCCTGTCGAGAAAGCTCATCTGATACTGATCCAGTGAATAACTTCTTAATGGATTTGCTGAGTGGTTTTCAAAACAATCTTCCTTGAATTTTTTTACAAAACTGCCACACAAATATACATAAAATAAATGAATTCACTGACTGGTTGCCATGTGGATTGGAGGAAGATTAGAGAAGCTTAATTATTTCTATAAAGGCATCATCTGTTTATTCATGGAAACTTGAAAGAGTAAATTTGGTGATTGGAAAAATCTGAGGTAGAGCATCAGGTTTTTTCTAGACCAGGGGTGTCAAACTCAGGTCGTCACAGTGGCATCATGTGATGTATCGGGACTGTTTTCCCCTTCGCTAAACTGGGTGTGGGCATGGCCAGTACGTGACGCATCCAGGCCATGGGCCAGGAGTTTGACACCCCTGTACTAGACTGATATTGAAACTCAAAGTCTAGCAGGCAGAGATTCATGATCATAGCTCTTTATAAATCAATTTTATTACAGACATTAGAAAAAAGCTCAAAGGAAGAAATCTGGCAACTAGATTTAAACTGCAAGGTTCAATTGTTATGTCTCTTTCTCCTATCCATTTGGAACAGCTTCATCCATTTTGGTGGAAATAGCAGCTGACACTTTGCATTGTTATTGTAATGGACCAATGGATTCTGGCTTTGATCTGAGCTTCTTCAATCTGGGAAAGTGAAAACTGATTAGTTCACACTTTCTGTACTTGATAAGCGGAAACAAGGATTGCCTGAAGGTGCACACTGCCAGACAACTTTAAGAGGTGTGGACTTCAACTCCCAGAATTCCCTAGACAATGAGATTTCCTACAGTCATATGTAACTTCATGCAGAAAGAGTTTCAAATCTATAAAAAGTGATACTGCAGCAGGGAAAATGTGCATTGAAGGAAAAAAAATGATCTACCAGATAATTATTTGGAGATCAGACAAATAAAATGTGCTCCACTGCTGAGCTATGGACATTTCCCTTAATAATAACTTGCACAGAATTCTGAAGATGAAAACCATGAAGATTATTGGAACAGAGAGAGTTGTCACTTAAGTATTGAAGAAAAGAATATGAGATGACTTGCAAATGCAGTCTAGTTGCATTAGAATCCTTTCTTACTCCACTTCTAAACATCTTTTTCACACAGTTTAAAACATCTACCCTGTAAGTAAAACAACAAATAATATATTAAGAGCAGCAACTACAAACTAGAGTCAGAAGGTTTAACTTCTTTAAAAAGACAAACTTTGTTTTATGCCTAAAAGCAGAAAAAGGAAAAAAAAACCATTGCTCAGAAGAGCTTCTGAAATGAACTTCCATAGTTTTTCACCTTGTTTCAAGTTCTCTGAACACAAATATTTAAATGATGTAGCTATAAATCTTGAGTCTACTGCTTAGCTATATTTTGTATGCATTAATCCTTGGGGAAGTAGTGGAAGCTAAAGGAAGATTAAGTCTTCTTTTATGCAATTTTAGTGAAAAAGTGTTCAAAAATCATCAAAGCACTTCAACAGGTAGACAGATAGAGAAATATGTGATTAAATATAGGATTAACAGCTGAATTAAACATGACACCAATTGCTGCTAACAAAAAGTACTTCCATTTTGTTTTATTATTTTTAAATGTTTTGTGGTCAGAATTTCCATTTTAGATGGGATCTTTGTAAAACAGCAACCTTTCCTTCTGTTGCCATGGTTCCTAATCCAATTCAGGGCTTAAAATATTTGAATATTTTAAATCTAAATATAAGAAAATCTAAGTGTGTTTCCTCAAAAGACAGGTGTGCTTTTATTAAACTATCATCATGCCCAAGATACATGTTTGAGCCAGGCTTGAAGCACTGAATGGGCCTTGATCTAACAAGCATAATGTAATGTAAGCATCTGAGTTTTAAGGCTTAGGTTGATTAATATCACATTCCATATCTTTGACACCCATGGGATGTCAAATCAAGTGGCATCTTTAAGATAGAATGGGGTGCATACACCATCTGTTGCACATTTAGCATATCTTAATACCACTCATGGGATTCCAACTGCTAAACTTGTGACCATACACATAAGAATTCATATCCAAAAGTTATCCTTCTAAAGGAGAACATATAATTTTTCCATAGTTTTCTTTTTCTCTTTTAAGTCAGATTAACATAAATAGTTAAGGAATTGGCAATTGGAAGACCAAGACAGGCAAAACGATTAAATCAAGTCCAGTTTCCAACTAACATTATTTAAATAAAGAAGAATTATAAATTTGAATTTTTTATATATTCTCTAGGTATCAAAACTATGTTAAAATTATCTTGGAATTTTTTGGGTAGTTTTTGTGTGATTCAGGGCTTAAAATGATAAGAAACCATGTCACGAATAAAAGAAGTGTGACGCAGCTTGATGACTCTTTACTGATATATATTTATTTATCAGTAGAGAAATTATATAGTCCAACAGCAGTGTTTCAGTTCACTAACATCTAAAGCTTAAAAATGTTATCCCCCCATTCCTTCTAAAATATATATATTGTGTTCATGATTTGATCAAACTACAAATTTGCAGTTCACTTACATTATAATTGTGTATTAACCTGTTTTATATCCTCCTTCCTGTTTCACCACAACCAATAGTTCAATGAGACATTTTTCAACAATATAAGCTTCCATGTGAGTTATTGTGATTGCTTTCCTGTCAGTGTTTATTACACAATTTATCAAACATATTCAAAGAAATCAAAATAATTTACTCTTAAATACAAAACACATGCTGCAGTGTTCATAAAGCAACATGGCTACAAAATCCCTAGCACACACAGCCATATTCCAAATAATCTCCAAAAGGCCAGAATCAAACTAAGGAAGTTATTTCATTGGTTATTTTAGTAGAGTTGTGAGCAAACAATTTTCCCTGTTGGATTTGATGTTTTAAACTGGGAAACAGCAAGGTTAATTAGGGATTTGGTGCACCTGCTTTGACACTGCATCCCTGGCTATCTCACCAGAATTGTGTTTTGGACGTTTATATTCTTATCTTTAATATCACAAAAAGCTACAAAGTAATTGCATCAGGACTTCAAGCAGCTTCTTTGTTGATTCAGTCCATTGTGAGTTGAAGGAGGAGAACCAAAGGAGCACTGTATCAAACCATTTGCACAGGCCCAAATTCTAGGCGTCATCGCCTCAAAAGATAATACCTGTTACTATATATGTTGACAGCAGCAAGACTATCGTACGAGCAAAAATGGAAGGACACTTCTATTCCTACTATGGAAGAATGGTTGCAGAACCTGATGGTGTTGGCTGAAATGGCAAAACTGACTATTTTGCTTAAAGAAAAGAATATAAGTACTTTTGTTTCTACATGGAACTTCTGAACTTCGTGCTTGATGTGGAAAAGAATGAAACTTTGATTTTGGTTTTTACAGATTAGATTGATAGATCTTTATAGAAATGACTGGTTCATACTATTATGGTAAAACAAAAGGTTGTGATTTGTTGTTATTCTACTGTAACAGAGAGAGTCGGAAGTCAATATTCTTTTTTCTTTTTCTTTCCCTACCCTTCCTCACTTTTCTTTCCCCTTTTCCCTTCCCCCTCATTGTCGTCTTATTTGCTTTTCTATTTTGTACTTTATAATATTTTATAACTTAATAAAAATGTAAAAAGGAAAAGATAATACCTGCAGCAGAAGATAATACAAAGGTGAAAAAAGAATCTGTCATGTGTCTACTTCTGTCTGTAGGTGGTGATGATTTGGAGATGTAATGACAGTTTTTAATAGCTTAAAGAAAGGCACACAACTGAAGATATCATTAGTTCAAAATCCCTCAAATATCATCCCTAGTTCACATCCAACATTTTAAAACACCGAAGAGCCAATTTGGTCTAGTGTTTAAGGCTCAAGGCTAGAAACCAGGTGTCTGGGAGTTCTAGTCCTGCCTGCTGAGTATTTTTGAGCCAGTCACTCTTTTTCTCTCAGGTACAATCCACCTGCCAGGCTTCTGAGGAAAATAAGAGGAAGAAGGAGTACAGGTAGTCCTTGACTTACAACAGTTCATTTAGTGACTATTTAAACTTGATTATTTGTGAACCTATTGTTAGAGATTGTCGCTTGTCTCCTCTCGAAAAAAACCACTTGGAGTCCACTGAATGCAATGGTTGGTTTACTGAGCCAGGAATCACAGGAACAATATCATAATCCAAACGAAAGTGAAAACAGTGTCACCCACTGTCAGCCATCACCACTTTTTATCGGAAAACATAAGCCAGGATTAACTCATCCACACCCATAACCCGCCCCCAAGCCGCCAGTGTTACTCCCGCCAATCAGCTGATGGGCGGCGCCGATTCCCCCCGATCCCGGTGCTAACGGACCCACCACATGCAGAAAAGGTAAGTACAAGTAATAGAAATAAGGAAAGGGAAACCACCCCACCCCGCCCCACCTGCAGCCGCCGCCAAACCCCTCCACACAGCTGAGGGACAGAGCAGGAACCGCGTGCTGAAGACAGGTCTCTTCCCAGCGTAGATAAGAAGATCGGGGACCATACAGGCATGAATCGTGGCGAGGATCGAAGGTGACAGAACAATCCTCAACAGGTGGCTCCCCCTACCAAGGCCCCTCCTGGAAAACAGGAAGAAGCAAAAGAACATTAGGTATCTGTGGCATTACACACACACACACACATGGTTTTTCAGGATGGTGGCGATGGAAACGTTTACATAAGCGTTCCGCATGTGCGTCCGATGCCATCACCCAGGAGATTTCTGTTGCTGGATATCCTTTCCAATGGACAAGATATTGTAGCATGCCTCTCCTGACCCGTGAAAATATTATAGCATCTATTTCGAATTGGTCTTGCATGGGGCTCGGTAGAGTAGGTACGTGTTGCATTTTCTCTATGGGTTTCAACAAACTAACGTGAAACACCGGATGTACCTTCCCCATGGTACTTGGAAGACTCAATTTTACAGTAACTGGGTTGATAATTTGAACAATCTGGAAAGGGCCTATATATTTGGGCCCTAGCTTCTTACTGGGAATTTTGAGTTTCAGGTATTTCGTCGAAAGATACACTTCGTCACCGACATTAAATTCATTCTGGAGCTCCCGATGTTTATCGGCCTGTTTCTTATACTGTGTCCATGCAACTTGTAAAGCCTTATAAAGCTGGGATGATATGCAGAGCTCTGTCCTTGAGATGATCCAATCAATCTAAGGAATCCACGCCAAAACCGAGTGGTAAATTGTACTCCCCGATCGGAGATAAATTCTCTTAGGAACTCCTATTACAGGTCAATGGGAAATTCTATTACCCTGGTGATGATGCTTGCTTAAAACTATAGAGCTAGTTACACATTAACAGAGTTGGAAGGGACCTTGTAGGTCATCTAGTCCAAACCCCCACCCAGTTACAACAGCATTGAAAAGAGTGACTTATGAACATTTTTCACAATTATAACCATTGCAGCATTCCCCATGATCATGTGATCAAAATTCAGATGCTTGGCATCTGGTTCATACTTATGACTGTTGCTGCGTCCCAAGGTCATGTGATCACATTTTGCAACCTTCTGACAAGCAAAGTCAAAGGGGATGCCAGATTCACTTAACAACCAGATTACCAACTTATTCACTGCAGAGATTGATTTAACAACTGTGGCAAGAAATATTTGCAACTGTGGTTGTAAAATGGACCAAATCTCACTTAATAAATGTCTCACTTAACAACATAAATTTTGGGCTCAATTGTGGTCATAAGTCAAGGACTATCTGTATTTGGTATGTTTGCTGCTTTGAGTTATAAAAATAATAAAGACTGTGAATAAATATATTTGTTTATTTATTTAGCACATGGTGTTGTTACATTAGCCAGGACACTGGCTAAGTAAGAAAGCAGTCGTTTGGTTGCTGATGACTACTTGTCTGCTCAGTTTACACTAGCGTCCTATCCAGAGTGTACCACAGAGGGCAAACTAACTCCATACTCAGAAGGCTTGCTGGCATTCTTCAGCATCATCCAGAGCTTTTTTTCACCACCAAAACCACTGAATTGTGATGCATTCAGGCATCACAATCTAGCAGGTCTGGCACTGGTTGAATTCATACTGCTACTTGAAATGTCATTTTTCCCACCAAAGTGGTACCTATTTACTTACTTACATATGACATGCTTTCAAACTGCTAGCTTGGCAGAAACTGAGGCAAGTGACAGGTGCTGTCTCTCCATCATGTGTGCTAGAACTTGAATCATCGGAGTGTAGACCTTCTCTAGCATCATTAAGCCACTGAGCCACTATGCTTCTGTAAATAAATATAAATAAATACATTATAATTCTTCAGCTAAAAAAGAGAAAAAAATCATTCTATTTCGTATACTGCAAACTCTTATTTCCACTCTCAGTGATTTAATCAAATGATAATGATGATAAATACAGAGTGTAATTTTATTAAAATACACTTATTAGATATTGAATTGGATATAGTTCAGCAACATCTTACCGAATTAGTTTCCATACTTTTGTGTTTGATGCTTTAGCTTCAAATAGTTTAAGCTTTAAAACCCAGTATCAGTCTGTTATCTCAAAGCCTTTGCATTGCATAATTGTATTGCCTAAGCGTAGAAAAGAATCTTGTAATTCTGAAAGTAATTGAATTTTCAGAAATATTTTCAGTGGTCATGGGTATGGACAACATATCTGTTAGGTGCGATCAACCAGATCCACACATGTAGAATTCAAACCATCTATTTTATTGTTCTCTGTCTATAGCACAGTTATCTTGTCAGATTGGCAACTGGGAAAGATCAGGCTCTAAGGCATTTGGGGTGGGGGGGTCAGACTTTGCCCTCTTGTGTGTATGAAGGGAGCCCAAGCTTATTCCTCATTTGAGGATTCTCCCAACCAGGATGGCTGCTCTCCAACAACATTAGCATGATGGTATTAGAGCTCATAAGCACATAGTCTTTGTTATATATGTTGCTGGATTATGAAACACAATGACCCCTGGTGGTGCAGTAGTTAGAATACAGTACTGTGGACTACTTTTGCTGATTGCCGGCTGTCTGTAATTTGGCAGTTCAAATCTCATGGGGGTCATCCTTCCATCCTTCTGAGGTTGATAAAATGAGGACCCAGATAGTTGGGGGCCCTATGCTGAAACTGTAAACCACTTAGAGAGGGCTGGAAAGCACTGTGAAGCGGTATATAAGTCTAAGTGCTATTGCTATAATTCTTTTAAATACCTTAGTTCTATTTTCATTGTGATAACCTTTAAAACCTTGCTTTGCAGTCTGATTTAATAACATTCAATTGTACTAAAGAGTTTCAATACATTTTTGTTAATTTTAATCTATCATTTTGTTTTAATATAGTTAAATGATTTAAATTCCAATGTAAATAGCCCTTAGGAAGAGAAGTGTAGAAACAATAAAAAAACAATAAAAACCACAATCCACTTGTTTATTTTAAAAGCAACATTACACATTTCACTAGAGTTTGAACATGGTTTCTTTTTTCTTTTTTGCTTTAAACAGAACTCATTATATTTGTAACTCTGCTTATTTTTAAACAACTACAGTTGAAAAAATAAACAAAGTTACTTCTTTGGAATAAAATATATAAATTACGGAATACAGAAAGAACAAGTAAACAGTAAATATTCTATTCTTCCTCTAAAATTACACAGGATAATGTAGTGGAACTCTATTAAGCAAAACAAATCTGTTGAATCCGAGTGATATACTGGTCCTCATAAACTCTCAGAAGGAAAATAACATATGCAGCTTTAATAGCAGGGTGTTTATATTAAAATAAAAAACAACCCACCCACACTTGCATTATGTCAGCTCAGAGAAGGAAATAAGAATTAAAAGCCATTATGGGAATAAAATTTAAACTTATGTGAATATATTTGACAATAAGTGTTTATTTTTAAGGCATAGTGCAACAAAAATGATATAGTTTATCTCCCTAAGTAATTTGAATCTTCTCTGAGATAGATCAGTTATATGATAAAATACATTAATAGGAATTGAGAGAGCAAAGTACTATGGACAAACTTTTGTTGGTGTGTCCATCTATAGTAGGTTGATAAATCTATGACGACTAGGAATGGACATAAAGGTTCAGGGAAAATGGAAGCCCATGTAAGAAATTAGAAAATTGTGGAAAATGGGTGAAGATTTATTAAGATATGAATATGGCCAGGATACTCTAATTTGCCATTCTGGAAATTTATTTCATTTTTTCCAACTCAACAGAATGTTGCAAAGAAATTATGTTACAAGTCTTGTATTTCTGTGGTCAAAAAGGATAATTAACTAAACACTGGTCTGAACAGGACCAATTTTGGTGTATGGAAAGAAACCAGCAAAAAAAAAATCAATTTTAAAAAATAGACAAATTTGCTTGGGCACTACAGAGGGGGGAAATATCCCAATGCCAGATGGAAGAGGCAGTTGGATGGTGATTCCAATTCCATTCTAAGATTTCCAATCCAGTGTTCCACAGAAAGACTATTATTAAAGACTTGGAAAGAATTTCAGAAGGCATGTTCTTTGCTTACCTTGTTTAAAAATTGTATTAAATCTAATTTATGCTTTCACTAGGAGGCATAGTGGTGCAGCAGCTTAAAGATCTGCTGAACAGAAATGGTTGATACTCCAGCAGTTCAAGTCCTGGTAATACCACAGGATGTTGTGAGCTCCTGTTAATCCTTCTATTTCCCCTATCCACCTAGCAGTTCAAAACATTGTTGCAAGTAGATAAATGGGTACCATTTTGGTGGGAAAGGCTATCTGCACAAGGAAAAGGAAGCTGGTGCTGGACCTGCCAGACATGAGGTGAGATCAGTGGAAGATGGCACAGAAGATATCATCAATCTGAACACTACTATTCAGATTGTGCAAGCTAGTTCACTCTTCCCCCCTCCCTCCCTGTGGTGCATCACGGATAAGCACACAGACACGAAACCAAATGAACTAGCAATTAGACTGTTAGGACTAATCTGTAAAGTGTAGATTTCCCTGATAAATGTATGCCATATAAAATAAAGAGACATGCTTGCACTATTACACCCTAATATTTTGCAATGATAGTTGGGTGATGCAGTTTGGAGCTTCAAGTGGCCTTGCAGTCACAGGGCCTGGATATAAACTAAATACCGGTATGTGCTCTTTTATTTCTTGAAAGAGAATAAACATTCAGCTGTCTTTCTTTTCTACCTCAAAGCTAGAAGGAACCTGTTAGAGTGTAGATCTCTTTCTGTTGGAAGAGGAAAAAAGGCAGCAGCATGAGTACCCAGTTTGCAGACATAAACCCAGTAAGCAGTCTTCAAACAGCAAGTTGTAAACACACAGTAAAACTGTATTGTTTCAATGATAAACTTATACAAAGGCAAAAGCAAGTCCAGTATTACAGTCCAAGATCAAATACAACATGTTAAGGTAATTAGCAAACAGAGTCCAGGGAGAATTCACAAACACAGTCTTGATATCAGTGATCCAAGGTCAGCAAACTGTGATCAGTCTGAGAGAGTAGCAAAACAGTATAGTACTCCTAACAGACCCACACTAAACCACACCAACACAACCCACACTAAACCACACCAACCCACACCAAACCAAACTACTAGCTTATTCTTATCTGTAATGCAGCTACCTTAATCATCCAATCAGGTAACTCTCCAATTGCCATACACTATAATTAATAAACTATGGCTTCTCCTAAACTATACAGCTTAAAGCAACATTTAATTAAAATGGGGGGGAAAGGAAAGAATTTGCCTCAAGAAAAAAATTATCATATATTCAACTATGTCCCAATTTTGAGTCAAGATGCAACATCTACTGTATAAGGCAAAGTATGTTGAACTTCCTTGAAGAAGTTTAAGGAAGAAATACAATAAATATATTTAATATAGTATATGTATTTATCACAGTAGGTTAGTTGATAGATCAAACTTGTCTTCATCAAATTGGGGGTCACTGGATAGATCCAATTTTAATTTCCAGAATGTTTACCCTGTTGAATGGGAATTTGGGAATTCTATTTCAACATATCTTCAGGGCTCTAATTTGAAAAACGTTGCATTAAATCTTCTACGTTCAAATACACCAAGAACATAGTATAGCAAATGAAACATCAGGCAAGTACATACAATTGCACTTATACCAAATGGAGGGAAATGTGTTCTTACTGAAGTTACAAAAAATGACCCAGATCAGCAAAATATATTATAATGAATAATGCATTATGATTTTGACAAATTATATTATACTTTCCCCTTGTGGCTGACATACTAAGATGTATAGCTTTGGCTTTGCCCTTATAACATTCCACGAAACAGCAATATTTTATTTTATTTTATTTTTAATCTTATTGCTTAATCTAAATTGCATTATTCCTGTCTAAATATGCAAATATATGCTAAAATACAAGTTTATCAAGTAAAACTGTGACTTTTAGTGACATTACAATAGAATAGGACATGTTATACATCTTCTATACTGAAGAACCACATAGGAAGAAGTGTTTATGGAGGGAATTTTTTGGTATATCAGTGACATTTGAAGGCAATGCATTACACCTGGCTAGGACAAGTATCCTGTGATGTTCATAATTTAAGAGCCTTGAATGGTGCAGCGGGCTAAACGCTGTACTTAAAGTAATTAAGTTTCAGCTCCCAGCTGCCTGCA
>JANHJO010009433.1:18237-30325 GCA_032468235.1 Pseudoxyrhopus heterurus
ACAAACTTCCTGAAGCAGCTCCTAGGTGGAAAAACAGCTGAGGCAGGCTTCCCCGATCATCAGCTTTGCTGAAAACACAGCGAATCAAGGTAGCTAGAGGCTCCGGGCACGTGGGAGGGCAAAAAAATCCCCCCCCAAAAAACCGACCGAACTGGTTGTTACACTGGTTAAAACCCACCTCTGGGCCACACACACCCAGCAATCGGGCAGAGAACCAGTTGCTGAAATTTTTGAAGCCCACCCCTGCTCCCACCTGAGGCAAGGGGACATCCAAGGGAATGATCTGCAAACAATAATATTTCCCCATACATTATTTCAGCTGGTCCCTTCATCCATGGATATCAGTTCTATATCTGCTAGGCACTCCAAATGCAGGCCATTGCATTCTACCTTCCTTGAACTTGCCAAGGACAGAATCCTTTAAACATTCTGTTTGGAAGAAGGTTGAGGTTAAAGCTGGGACTAGGGCCAAAATCAGTATTTGAGTGGCATCCTGGGGATTGCTTTCTAAAAGGTAAATGAGGCTGTAAAAGAATCATTTTCTTCATTTACAGATTATTCCCCCCCTATGGTAAGGAAAGAAAAGAGTGAAAGCCGGGTTAGAAAACACGGAAGGTGTCATGTAAAGTTCTCTAAATGAGGCAGGGCAATTGCACAATAAAAGGCTCATCTGCCAAATATCCAGAAAGAGAGCCAAAAGAAAAACTCCCGATTTTGAATAAAGCCAATTATTGCATTACAAGTTTCTTTTCCGAAGGAAGCGAAGCCTAAATATCCCACCTCCTGTTTATTTTTTACAATGGGAGTAAGGATTTTGAAAAGCCGTTATCTGGACTCTGTCCTAGAATAAGATTCAATATTTTTTTTCCCTTGTTTGAAATGGAGAAGGCTCTATTAAATTAACAAACATCTGGCATTGTTAGTCAGGACCTGCAAAATATCTACAAGGGAAAAAAAAAAAAACCTCCAGCACTTCAATAAAATGAACAGCTGGTCTCAGCTCCCCATCACCCTCGGTCCTGTTTTAACTAGAATTGACTGTATAAATTCGGAAGTTAAATGAGGATGGGAAAACATTTCAAGTTGTAGTTGCAAGAAATTTCTCAGCATCAACTCATTGGCACTGTCAAAAAAAACAGTAGAGAGCAGTGTGGAGCCATGGTTGAAACCGAAGGACCAACTGAAGTCTTAAGTGTATGAAAGAAGGAAAGGGCAGAAGCAACCTCAGTGGTTGATAAATTGGTATCTCCTATTATGCCCAAATCTGTCTCCCTTGGTCCGCTGTGGTTCAATCTTTGCCAGCATGGCAACCTGTAATGAAGTTTTTCACTGTTCTCACCCTTCTTTTCCTCTTAGACAGATACAGAGATTTTTGCCTGAAGGTAATTTCTTTTTTTGAAGTCTACCTGGGAATATAGCTTTAGATGCTCACACGGGCACCCTGAAGGATGCTGTGTGAAAAACAGGACCCAGAGTGCTGTTGGCTAGTTCTGTTGTCTCCTCAGTCTCTCAAAAGAGTGCCTCCTTTTTTGTTGTTGTTTCGGTTCTTTTTAATTGGGTGTGTTTTTTTTGTTCTCCCTTCTGTTTTGTTTTTAGAATTCTGTCACACTGTTAATCTCAGTTTGGTTGCACTTGAATATAATTAAAGTCAAGAATGAGCACCATTAAAACAAAACACTGTTGTGTGAGGGAACGCATCTGTTGGAGCAGCATTGCTTGTCACTAAATGTGTACTTGCTTTTGTTCTAATTAAAAAGAAAGGAAGAAGTGAGCCAGAAAGATGTCCGTAAATGACACAATCTGGTCCCGTCTGTGTTTCATCATGTTGTAAGGCAATACTGCCCTTCCTTGCTCTCCAAACAAACTCATTAGCTTTGGTTAATTTATTAGCTGTGAAATAATGCAAACTTTCAAACAGGGTCCCTCTGATTTTGTAATGTCAGATATATCTACCGATTAGGCCAGATCTTTGAAACACGAAGAGATCAGGAATCTTCAGGACATTTATTTCTGAGCTGAATAGCACAATCAGCTGTACAACGGCATTATGTCCTCAGACTGAAAAGGAGGCCTTTGCGAGTCTGAATAATTTTTCATCAACTAACTCCAGGTAAGCAATTAGTGCAAAAGGAAGACAACTTTTCCCCCGACTTTTTTTTTTCCCTTTTCATGTTATTTCAATTTCTTCCATTCACCATGTTCTTCTGTATGGGGGGCAAATGTTCCCATCTGTTAAAAGGGACAATCCAACAAAAGCTATATTGAAAGGTTCTGCGGATAACGTAATTGAATTCCGCAAGTAATATATTGCCGTGTCCTTAGAATCCTATTTTCTGAAAACATCACATGTCTGATATTTCAATATTCTTGTGAATTTTAAAAGCTAGTGTCTGCTTTGTTGTATTCCTTTTCTGCTGCTAAGTTTTCACAGGGTATTATATGTTGCCCAGCGTCTTCTATTTTAGCTTCAGAAACTTGATCGCCCTGATTCTACAGAATTGACAACCGATACATGAAAAACAACAGAAACAGGGGAAAAAAAACCCCTGTGTTATCATTCTTTCCCAATTGCTCATGCGGTGAGGGGAAACAACAGCATCAAATGACAGAGACCATCAGGCAATCAAAACTCTCCCCCCCTTTTAACATGCATCACATACACATGTAAAAAAGGGCAAGATTGTGCTTGCCCCTGTAGTACTCCCTATTTTGATGGTGTTGAATGTCCCCTCCTCTGAACGTGGAGAAGCAGAGGAGTCAATGGTGGGCATGGCTGCGGGCTTTCAGGATGATTCACATCTCAGCCTTAGTTAGTGGAATGTGGTCTGTATTCCCAGAAGGGAGGGAGGGCATTCCAGACGAGCAAGAGACCAACTCAATTTAGTTTGTGTGGAAGAAAGAGGATGAAGACGGCTCCTCCCTGATAGTTCCCACAGTATTTATTTATTTTTATTTATTTATTTATTTATTTATTTTTATTTTTATTTATTTTTATTTATTTATTTATTTATTTATTTATTTTTATTTATTTATTTTTATTTATTTATTTATTTTTATTTATTTATTTATTTATTTATTGTTGGCATTTATAGGCCGTCCCACTCCCGAAGTATATGTTTATGGTGTAAGTTGTCTGCTTTAGTTTGGCAAGATTTCTGCCCATAGGTGAGGAACAATAAAGGAAACTGCTTAGAAGATTCCCAAGTGTCTTTCTTGTTTTTATAGCCTGACAATTTGCCACCTTACAGCCACCTCTGTAAAGTCACCACTGGTTCCTTCTTTCCCTTGAGATCTGAGAATGAAAAAATAATAATCATCTTTTAAGACAAAGCCACCTCATTACTGGCAAAGGATATGGTGACAGTCTCTATCAGAAAGGTGAAACTCATCTGATGATATGTAAACATTTTTTTTTCAATCAGCCCAGTCCATATAGGTTTAATTTTGGCTTACATCTTCTCTTTTACCCTATAGGAAATGCCTCAGCCTTTGATGAAAGAGCCCTGTCCCCATTCATTTCCTATCTTTCTGAATTGCTTTCCCATTTCCTATCATCTGCACATAATCCTATTTTCTCCATTATTGTCTTAATACCAAGTACAGCACAAGATAATGGATAGGCACTGTAATAACAGTGTGGCCTGTAGGAGACCCTCCAGGGAAATATCTTTGATGCTGGTGGAATATTAATGTATTGCAGGTCCCTGATCTTCCTCTTTCACTTCATCTCCTGTTTTCTAAACTGCATAATGATTTTCATATGCATGACAAAAGCAGCAAAGCGGGGGGTGGGGAGGAGGAGAAGAAGAGTTCGTGAGGGGTCCTTGGTGCTCTCTGAGCTTGGCTGTTTTATTGCAGACGTTTCATTACCCAAACCAAGTAACATCATCAGCAGAGGTGCTATTCAGCCAGTTCCGACAGGTTCCGGAGAACCGGTAGCGATAATTCGGAGAACCGGCAAATACCACCTCTGATTTGCTGACCATGGCAAATACTACCTCTGATTGGCCGACTGCATAGCCATGCCCACCAAGCCATGCCCACAGAACCGGTAGTAAAAAAATTTGAATCCCACCACTGTATATACTATTAAAACTCTTGTGTCTGTTTGTAGCCTTCAATAGGTGAAATTGGAAAGTACTTTATAGGGCAATGACTATTGAAACAAGATTACTCACATGGACTAATTTACAGAATGCCCGGGCTTGTAGGAATGTATGGTCACTTCAGGGCTATCATGCTTTCCAACTACACTTCCCAGAAAGCCACATATTGCATAGGTAAAGGGAAGGTGAGAGGAGCATATTCCCACTCTCTTTCCCTCTCCCTCTGGCCCCTGCAAGGCCTGAAGTTTGATCAGTCATTGGCTGTCTTGGTGCCGAGGCCAAAATTTGAAATCTCTTTAATAGTGGTGGTTGGTGAGAAAAGGACAAGGAAAAACTCAGATGGTTGCTGTAAACACTTCAGTCACTCTTCCACCCATTCTCTAATTTCCATTGAGATTGCGTCTCGTTATTGTTCCATTTGTTTTACAGCTACCACCACCAAAGCTTCATTTTAAATTTACGAACAGTTCCCTGAGCACAGCTAATTTCATGCTTATGTTTTTCTTCAGTTACTCTTGTAATGTCTCAATTTCTCCCTCTCACCCACCCCCATGTATTTTGTAAATACATTAGAATAATTCACCATATGCTGGAGTTACTTGCAAAGCAAATCAGTTCTTCCAACGTCTTGACTTTATTTGATGTATCCAGTTCTTCTTTCTTCACAACTTTGATGTAGCTTCAGCATAAAACTCACAAGAGCAGAACCTACAGCTTAGATTTCATCCTCTTTATCCAGCCTTACATACTTGGCTTCTGTTAGAGAAGTTTCAATTAGCCCAGCAATCAATATACAAGAGGTTTCTGTCTGACTCTATCAATAAGCATTCCCAGATAAAAGCAGGGGTGATTCCTCAATTCGTTTGTTCCTAATCATTTCATTTGCCATTATTGGCAGGTCAAAAAGGCCCACCAAAATTCTCAAGGCATCATTATATGGTAGCATATATTCTCTACCTTTCTCTTCCCATAGGTGAATTTATAACAACTAACAACTACATTCACAAGCACAACACACCAAATTCTTTCCCATTTATTCACTCACTCCTTCCAAGTTCCTGAAAGACAGTTAAAATCACAATACACCACAAACTCTGCAATATAATCTGTTGTGTAGTGTTCAGTTACTTTTATGGTTCTTTTACTATTAGTCCATGTATATAATTTTCAATAAGAGGGAGGTGTAAATCACTAAGAGAATTTGGGTAATATAAATACAAAATACAATAATAAAAGCACATATATTTTTCTGCAGTGTCACTGATAATAGCTGGGAACTATATGTTTTAGTAGCTCAGGTCACAACCATCTCTAAATAGTGTACACTTAAATTCAGTAAATTGATTTAAAAAAAACAGTAATAGAAAAAAATAATCTAATTCACAACATATTATGTTGAAGTGTTCCCTCTCTCAAATCAGCCCTTAAAGGCTTCCTGGAACAGCTAAGTCTTGATAAGTTTCCTAAATAGCAGCAAGATTGGTAGTTTTCAGATTCCTGAAGGAATGCTGTTCCACAGTCGGGAGGCAGCAATGGAAAAGGCCCAGCTTCCTGGTCCCTGAAGGTGACAATGTCTGACAGTAGAGATCCTTCCTTTCCAGATCTTATAGATAAGCAAAATTAGTGGACATATGTAGTTCCTGAGCTAAACAAGTCCTGAACCATATAGGGCTTTAAAGGTGACAAGCAACATCTTCAATTTCATCTGGAGACTGATTGGTTGCTGGTGAAGTTTCCAAAGTATTGGGGTGATCGAGGCAAAAGAAGATATAACTCCCAGTTCATCTGTACCTTCCAGGGTGTCTTCAAGAATAGTCTCATGCATTGTAAGAGTTCACTTGAGAAGAAACCAAGACGTGAGTGACTAAAGGTCTCCTGCAGCAGGAATGGTAGCAATTGGCAGGAAAAAGGAAGGGCTACTGGCCACGACTGTCACTTGCTCCTCATACAAGGAAGAGTAAAACCCATGTGGAACAAGAGACTTAGCTTCACTTGACTTGACTTACAAAAGGCGATTTATAACTTGACAGCATAATAATACATAATCGGTGTCTTACATGATCACATGCACAAAGTACATACTAACATATTAATAGTTACTGCCTTACTACAAAGAAGAGTAGGAAAAGTAAATATATCATTTGCTTTTTGCATAGATTTATTGTAAGAACTACCCAAAAGAAGCCTGCACGAAGGAGTACAATCCGCACTGTGCCTCTGATGGAAAGACCTATGATAATCAGTGTTTCTTCTGTAATGCATATATGTGAGTATAAGGTTTACTAAGAACAGCTGGTGACAAGAGAACTTTTATTGGCAGCTCTTTTAAAATAAATGATTTTCTAACAGAAAGGAACTGTGAGGTGGTGTTAAACAGTATATTTTACTGTTAGGGGATAGAAGGAAATATCTCCTTGGTCAATTTCAGGGGATCCTTAGTTCCCTTGCTGAATACTAGATTCCTTCTTTTGGGCACGCAATGACAGCCAGTGGATTCTTGACTTATCATAATGGATTCTTGGCTTTGTTTCCTCATCAGTCAGAGTGGCAGAACTCTTCAGCTGAAATTCATTGGAAAATGCAAGTAGTTTGAAGACATAGAAGAAGATACTACTAAAATACTACTAAAAGTATTTGATTCCTTCAAATACAGCACCACCACCGTATTCTTCCCTCTGCTCCTGCTGCTTTACTCAGTGAAAACTCACAGTGCCTCAGTTTCATTTATCAATAAATAATGAAATTGTTGTATATTCTGTCTTCTTCTTTTGCAACAATGTATGTGTTATATTATTATTTTTAATTACGATACATAACTGCATAACTACAGGTCGATGTTCAATGTATTTATGAATCTGAAGAAGATTCAATAATTAGAAGTTTGCTACTGATATCACATCAGTCAGAAGGCTTTCCCTCACTTTTGGAGATGCTATATTCTGTTTATTAGTATTATTCCACATAAAGTATATGTCACAAAGGCAAATATTCCATCATACAGCCAAGAAAACCCTCCCTGTGAATTTCCCCCTAATTATTAACAGAGATAAACCATCTATCTCCTGTCTATAACACAGTCCTTTCAGCATCTGATACAGGTGATCCTGTGGGCATAGCATAACACACGTGGCCTCAAGAGCTCTCAGGGAGAGTGCTAATGACCAGATGGCTGCCAAGAAGTATGACCCTTCCAAACCACCACCACCCCATCTTGTCAGAACTAATTCTTCCATTGCCCTCACCATCCCGCCAGAACCGATAAAGCTTCTTGGATGAGAAGTGAAACATCGTCTTCTTCTTCCTCAAAGAAAAAAGCACCTCTGAAAAATAACTAAGCTTCTCAACTCAGTTTTCTGCCATGTAAAGCAATCTAAGCAGTATTCCATTAAGATGGTTTGCCAAATGCATTTTCCCCCATGTTAACAGAATAACAGAATTATAAGGGACTTTGGAGGTCTTCCAGTACAATCCTCTTCTCAAGCAGGAAACCCTTCACCATTTCAGACAAATGGTTGTCCAATCTCTCCTTAAAAACCTCCAGTGTTTGAGCACTCACAACCTCTGGGGGCAAGTCGTTCCACTGATTAATTGTTCTCACCGCTATGAAGTTTTTCCCTAATTCCAGGGTGCTTCTCTCCTTGTTTAGTTTCCATCCATTGTTTCTTGATCTGCCTTCAGGTGCTTTTCTCTTCTTTACTTTCTTTACCCTCAGCTAGAAAAGAATAGGAATATGGCAATGATCCATTTCTACCCATATCAATACATCTAAGTCAAATCTTTCTCTGCATGTCAAGTAATTAGCTTAAACTTGATACTAAGTAAGTGTTGGTAGTCTTTGTTTAGGGACCACAATTGCGACTGACAACTTGGTCATTAAGTGAAGTAGTTGCTAAGTGAAACTGAGACCTTGCTTATGATCTTTCTTTCCTTTCCTTTGCTTTACAGACTTGCAAGGCTTGTAAATGTGAGGATTGATCCAGTTACATTTTCTTTACCATCATAACTCTGAATGTTACTGGCTATTTTTCTTCTTTGGTGATTATATCCAGAGTTCATCCAAGAACATTAGGAACCTAGCCCCAGGCTCCTCCAGAAGAAACAAATCTTCAGCACTACCTAATATCCAACTTGGTTTTTTTTCTGTCCTCATCTCTTCTAACCAACCTCCTCTTTTTTTTTCAACTAACAACTCTGTTTTCTCTGTGAGGAAGTTTCTCTCTGTGGGAAAAGTTATGCTTATGCGATTAGAATTCAGGTGCTTGGCAACCAGCAAATATTTACAATGATCACAGTGTCCCACAGTCACTTGACTGCCATTTGCGAGCTTCACAGATAGCTTCCAGCACGCAAACTCAATAGGGAAACTGATAGGAAGTTGCAATTCATGATTACATCATGTGGCACTTAATGACTGTAGGTTATTTGCTTAATAAACACAGCCTATCAGTGGGTGTAGTCACATGATATTTCACTTTACAACTACATCGCTTAGCAATGTTGTTTCAGTGATATTGCCATTTGGGCCTTTCAAGTCCATTCTTGAAATATTTAAATATTCATGAAGGAAGATGCTTTTTACTATTTCTCCTTATCTACTTTCATTTCTGTTGCCAAATCTACAAATATCTACATCCATATAGATAACCATTTTCTATAAATACATACATAAACACAAATAATTTACTTAGAAGTCTCGATAACTTTAGGTCTTAAATCAAAAATCAACCAAGTCTCTACTTATTATGTAGGATACTACATATTACAGTTTTCCCCTCAGAGTTCTGTCGTATGTATGCATGTATGTATGTATGTACATACATTGTGCTGATGTTGCCAAAAAGGCCAACACAGTCCTAGGATGATTAACAAAGGAATAGAATCAAGATTACCTGAAGTGTTAATACAGGTAGTTCTCGATTTACAACAGTTCATTTAGTGACTGTTTGAAGTTACAATGTAACTGAAAAAAGTGATTTATGACCTTTTTTCACACTTAAGACCGTTGCTGCATCCCCATAGTCAAATAATCAAAATTCAGCTGCTTGGCAACTGGTTTGTATTTATGACAATTGCAGTGTCCTGGGGTCATGTGATCCCATTTTGTGATCTGACAAGCAAAGTCAAGGGGAAAGCCAGATTCCCTTAACAATCATGTTACTAACTGAACAACTGCAGGGATTCAGTTAACAACTGGGCAAGAAAGGTCGTATCATGGGGGAAAAATTCACTTAACAAATGTCTTGCTTAGCCACAGAATTTTTGGACTCAATTGTGGTCATTAGTTGAGGACTACCTGTACCACTTTATTAAACCTTGGTAAAACTACACTTGGAATATTGCATCCAATTTTGGCTGCCACAATATATAAAAAAAGTTGAGAGTCTACAAAGAATGCAAAGAGTAACAAAAATGATTAGGGGTCTGGAGACTAAAGCATATGAAAAACAATTGCAGGAGTTAGGTATGTTTAGTTTAATGAAAAGAAGAAAAGAATTATGGGTGACACGAAAACAGTGTTCCAATATTTAAGGGGATGCCACAAAGAAGAGGAAGTCAGGTTCTTCTCCAAAACACCTGAGGGCAGGACAAGAAATAATGGATGGAAAACTAATCAAGGAGAGAACCAGCTTAGAGCTAAGGAGAAATTTCTTCACAGTTAGAACAATTAATCAGTGGAATGACTTGCCTCCAAAGGTTATGGGTGCCTCAACACTGGAGGTTTTTAGGAAGAAATTAGATAGCCATTTGTCTGAAATGATATAGGGTTTCCTGCTTGAGCAGGGGGTTGAACTAGGGTTAGGGTAAGACCAGATCCCTTCCATTTTGTTATTTATCCTATGCCTGCCCATAATGAGTGCTTTTTGCTTGGAAAGTGGATGATAGTCTTAAGTAAATGGTGAAAGTAGGTCTGGATGTCAAAAAGTAATTCTAAGCCCCTTTCAAAAGGGTATAACATTTCTTGGCCCAGAAAAATGTAAATAAAACCTACCTTTCTTCTTATTTCTTTGAAGGCTGGTTGTCACTTGCTGCTTCTGTTTTGAGCTCTCTTCTAAAAAGAAACATCTCAAATTGGTACAACGCAACCTGTACCTCTATCATATCACATTTCCATAAGAAATTGAAACCAAGTGTTGCTTCAAATTTTATATAGCCAAACACATTTTTTTCTTAGAAAATTGACGTGCATGTCTCATAGGGTTCCATATCAGAACCAAATAAAAGCAAGTAGCTATTTATATAGATTTGGTTATATTACATACTAGGATTTCTCAAACTGTGGATAAAAAGTCCTGGGGTGGTGTCAAGCAACTTAAACATAGATTCAGCATTTTTTTTAAAAAAAAACTGATCATAGTAAGGAAGAAAACCAAGACACTTTTTCTATTTATTTATTTGTTGGAATTTCTATGCCGCCCAGAGAGGACTCTGGGGGCTAAACCACTATCTTGCAAAGATTGGCTTATAAATCAACCAGGTGCCTTTACAAATTTTATCTAGTCAAACACAAGTGGCATATTTATTTTTTCTTTAAAATTTGTCCACTGTGCATGATCATTTAAAAAAAAAACATATCTGTATAAGAGTGGTTTTGCTTACAAAAGAGGTGGGAAGCTGGAGGTAAAAATAAAGATAAAAGGTAGAGATAAAGGTTGTCTCAGAATTATGCCCAGAAGGTGGTCCTTGGCCCAGAAAAGGATACATACCTCTAGCCTACAATTTAAAAATGAGAAAGACCACCTTTCTGTGATATGTATATAACATATTGTATTGTTTGCCATTCTTACAACTTTGTGCTTTTAAGGAAAGCCACAAGTGTGTGAAAGGGAAAGCATTAAACTTGATCAACCTTCAGATACCAGCTGCTTGTTTTCCTAAACTAACCATTTTTTTCTACTCTCCAAAGAAGAAAGGAACGTTTTCAGCCACTGATGTCAGAAGAATAAGATAGAATTTCTGTTCCTGAACCTAATTACATGCAAGGAGAAAGAAATGTTGTAATCCTCACATGTACCATCAAACTGTCTTCAGTTTCCCTGAAGGAAACTTCTTGGCTGCCATCAAATGAAATAACAGGGGGATATTAATTTACTTTGTTTAGATTATCTCCTTTTGCCTTCTAAAGACATGCTTTTAGCTTATAGCAATGCGTTTGTGAGGCTGTGTGCATATTCTTATTAAAGAACACACAGAATACAGTTCTTAGATAGCCTCGCGATAATCTTGAGCATGTGTTTCTAGATATGATCCCAATTATGAAATTCTATCACAAAGCAATGAAATTGTTTTATTATTACAACTGATTGAATAGCTAGGACTGAGAAGTTGCCATTTCAGTCATGTAAGGCTGGAGCTATACCACAATTTCTACAAGCAACCTTAATTCTAGGTGGGAAAAGATAACAATTTCCTTACACATTTAGCAGTTCATTATAAGAAATGTTGGTGTAGAACTTAGCAAAAGTTTGTGCATTGCTTTATTTGTAATATGACAACATAAACACTGTAACTGTTTGATGGGTTTATTTTTCTATTTAAATATTTGTGTGCTCACATATCCAGAAAATAGCTTATAGAATTATGGGACTTGGAGGAAATAGGTGTTCTGTTACTTGAACTTCATATACCTTAAAGTTAGACTTAGACTTAGAATAACTTTATTGTCACTTTGAATGTACACTAATCGGCATATATTAAAATGAAATTTCATTGCATAAGTTGCCAAGATTGAGAAACAGCCTCTTGAGTACTAGATTGCAAGAACACACACAGAGTAGCTCTTTAAGGAATGACAAAATGGTCATTCTTCTTAGCCTTAGCTATTCAAACAATTGTAATAATAACACAATTTCATTGCTTTGTGGTAGAATTTCATAATCGGGATTATATCTAGAAACACATGAAGATTATTGTGAGGCTATCTATGAACTGTATTTTGTGTGTTCTTCAATATATAACTGTTGTTTGGTGAGTAATGATATTTT
>JANHJO010009435.1:4316-16181 GCA_032468235.1 Pseudoxyrhopus heterurus
CACGGCATAGCTCATAGCTTCACTGAGCTACGCAAGCCCCTTCACCATGACAAGGCAGTGATCCTTGAAGGGGAGATGAATATTACAGTGAGATAATTCACAAATCCAGCTCTTCTTGGAGATCTCTACGTTTGCTTATGGCTGCTCGTACTACACCCTGTGCCGGAATAAAGATGGAGGCAGAAATGCGATCAGGGTTGTTTGAGCGTATTGATGTTAGAGATTTGAAACACAGTCAACTGACAAGAACAACTCCTAGCTTCAGCAGCAGCATGAAAGAGCAGGCAACTGCAAAAAGAAAGCTTGTTGTGAGTTAATATGGATAGAAATAGATACGATTGTGAGCTCCACAGAACCTGAATTCATACTCCCTTAAGCATGCCACAATTTCCCCATTAAATACATTTTCTCCCTCTGGAAGACAGTACTGAGGAAGCATGCCCTGTCAATAAGTGATTTTCCCGAAGAGATTATTATTATTTTGTATTCCAGAGGATTTGTAGAAGAAAAGCATTGAGCGATGCACCTAGAAATGCTCAAGTCGTTTTCAGTTCACTGCATGAATGGTGACTGGCAATTTACTCAAAACAACCATCCTAACTAGTTTATGCATTTTTTAAAAAATATTGTAAAGGAGCTTTGTAGAGTAATAAATTAACATGCTATATTTTTTTCTCTGAAATCAATTTGCAAAATAAGTGATAAAAATAAACTGTTGTAAGAATTCACCTCCATGCTTCCTCGACTTTAAAACAATTTGACAAGTTGTAGTGAAGTTAAGAGGACCGCTTCTGGTTAAACTACAAGAAAGCCAATGCTACTAGTCACCTTTTCTTATGAGCAGCAATCATAGGCACTTTCTGCTCATTCCGGCAGTCAGAAATGTCCTACAGTAAGCACAGAATAATGAGAATTGTGAATATAAATGCCATCTCACCCGAAATGATTCATATGTTGCAAAATATTCTGTAAAACATATTAAATAACACCAGTAGAGGGACGAGAGGGTAATTGAGAATTAAATTCAGTTATACCAATCCTCAAGAGAAAGATCCATAAACTGGGCACAACCACCTAGAAGTTTTTTTCTTCTTAAAGCAGCTAAAAGAACTTCTATTTTCTTTATCTTTCACTAAATCTCAGACATGTTGTAGTATAGAAGTAGAATCCGAACAATGACAGAATGCTCTTCTAACTTTTGTAATGCCAAGCTTAGAGCTAAAACAATCTACAACCTCATGATAGCTACATTCAATCCTGGTTACTTTGTAAAATATTATCGTAGAGGAACTCTTTAATTGACACTCACAGTTGAGCCTGAAATTTTGATTGTAAGTCATTGCAGTTTTATTGAATCATTACTTGACTAGACTCCAATTTAACAGCAATTTTTATGAAGGTTGTTAAGCAAAACACATCATAAACCCAAATCCAGCTTATCCAAAACCCAATCCTGTGACTGTGGGTCAGTGCAACCAATCATCAATGTGAGGTGGTTACCATGTGCCCAAAATATGATCACATGACTATGAGGGGTGATGCACCAATTGTAACTTCAAGGTTGATTCTTAAGTAACTATTTCGAGTCCATTGTAACTTTGAAAAGTTGTTAAGTAATGGAGGTCTACTTATACGCAGCGATTCCACAGGATACAATAGAAAAATGTCAAGATTGTACATGCAGTTTACCTAGAATACAGATGGAGCTTACATCCCTCAGTTGATAAGTCTCCGTCTTTACTTTTTGTATTAAACCCTAATCCTAATCCACAGATCTTTGATGACAGCAGTAAAAAGCAGCAACCGTAAAATAGAGATATAGTAGCAGCTGTGTCTTAAGCTAAATAATTATATGAGATAGAAAGAAAAAGCGTCCTTTTAAAAATCTGCCTTGTTGTTTGTTCCAGTTTGGATACCTTCTTATTCCTTCCTCTGAGGAAAAACTTCCTTTAGTAAAAGATAATAGAGAGAGCTTCATAACCTAAATGAAGATCTTGGGCTAACTAATAAAAAACTTGCAAATTAGTACTGAGAAAATCTTGTATATATAGTATATTATAGTGACTCTTTCTTGGCCATTCAAAGAAAAAAGAAAGAATATCCAAAAGAGCTATGGACAAATGATATCTACATATCCAAACATATATATGTGGCATAGAGATCATCTATGTTAGAAAATAGTTTTCCAAACATATGAGATGATCCTAATTGGTTTTGAAAAGAAAGAGATCTTCAAGGAACTATTTAAACCAAATAATGTCACTCATTGTTAAGTTTTCTTAATGAAAGATAAACCCGACAATATTAAGTTAGTGATGCTCTTCATTAAACACCAAGCATGAGATCATAGAATCGCCCCAATCCCAAGAGGTTAAATATATATTAAAATGGGATCTATACATCCTCAGAGCTGGGTTGAATAAGTTGCTTCTCAAGGGTGAAATTTAGGTGCCACCCTCAGTTTTTAGAGAGCAGAATAAATATTGCTTAGCTTTGCAAATTGCTTGGTCCTTCTCCTTTATAACCTGATTACAACTATTTGCACAAACATCACTCCCTGTTGTAAACAGAAATGTCCTCTCACAGATGCAAACTGTGCTTTGCTCCATTACACATTTAGCAACAAACTAAATGAGGGGGAGAAGGTTCTAGTTACAGCGATGAACTTATTAAAACTTATTTTGAAATTTTAGGGTTTATAAAAAGTAAGTCATGCCATATTCGTTTGTTAAAAAAGGAGGAAAAACCAATAACCTGGGAGAACATGGAAATACGGTGGATGTAACAAATCTTAAGGAAAACATTTTACAATGTCTATCATCATTCCTTGACAAAATAGTAAAATAATATGTGTTTCTCAATCATGGCAACTTTAAGATGCCTGGACTTTAACTCCCAAAATTCATGCTGGCTGAGGAATTCTAGGAATCAAAGTCCAGGTATCTTAAAGTTCCAATGTGAAGAAACACTAGGTTAGCAGCTTGTTTAGGAATTATACTTTGCAAAGTTGATTAAAAGACCCTGCATCAATCTGGAGAAACGTCTTGAATGGACAGATGCAATGCTCTATCTGTCTAATTCTATTTCTCTGTTTAACAGTTACATCCTTTTATAACTAATCTGGAGGGGTTGTTTATCAAATCAGCAGGAATAATCAGCTAAATAGAAGGCAGTAAATGTATATCCTTATTATAAAGAATTTTAATTTATAAATTTATATTTCTTCCTTTTTTTACCTCTCACTTTAAAAATCACTGCTCAAGATCCAAGTACTGTTACTACCGGTATCGTTACAATCACATTTACAAGTGGCTGTGTATGTGTGCATGTCTATATATGTATGTATATATGTTTCTTCCTTCCTTTCCTTCCTCCCTCCCTTGTTATTGGCAGTTATTGTAAAATGTGCAGTTAATTCTTTGAAAAATGAAGGCAGGAATAATTGCTGCAGTACATCCTGGAGTCCTCTGGGAATGGGGCAGCATAGAAATTCCAACAAATAAATAAATAAATATTTACACCTTCCTGCAAGGAAACCAGATTTTCAAGTTACAACTGTTCTGCAGAATTGGACAGAAACAGCTTCTTAGCTAAAATGGGACAGAATCTGAAACTAGTCACTATATAGGATAGGGTAATCACATAACTAATCTTCTAAAATATACCATTTGAGATTAATTAATTTCACTATGTTAAATATTGCATTGAATTCTAGCAAGATTTCATATAGGGAAAAAACCTAGACAAAACATCTTTTCATTTCAAGAAATCGTTATGGTCATTGCCTGCTCCTATTCTTCGAAGAAATGTTCCACATTTTAAGACTTGGCAAATAAAAGTGATTAGGAAAAAGCATATAATTAGCGATCCATTTCTTAGATCATTACAAGTATTGGCATTAAAATATTTTCAATGCATTCACTTTTTCTCCAGTAAGAGGGAAATGGGAAAAAGATTCACGGGGTCCCATCCAAAGTAGATATTCTGCCCACAATAGAAAAAGCAGGTCCAGCCATTGTACTTGGTCCAAGAAAATCTTCTTGAACTAAAGAGTATCTAAACTAAAAAAATCTTATCAATTTTTGAAAAGGCCTATGCAAGTTCATTGAGGAGTTCTGCATGGGATGAATGCAGTTGGAGTCTAACAACAGTCTAACTAACTTAATCAGTTCCCAGGTATGTTGGTCCACAAATTCCAGAATTCCACACCAACTTAGCTACCAGTGATTGGGAAATCAAAGACATAAAATTCAGAGACTACTAGTTTGCGGAAGGATGATCTTATTCATTATTGTGAAGAGAGCCTTCCTGTCATATTAACTAGATCCCAGTTTTTAGGAATGCAACATGAGGAACTCAGGAAGGTTGCAATGCCAGTATGATCAGACAGTAGAACAAGAAGGTCCAGCCAATGTGGTAAACCTTCCATTGTACAGTACCTACAGAGGCAAACTCGAATGGAGTACAATTTAACCAATACTGGAAAGAGAATAGAATGTGGACAACATTCTAATTTTGAAGGTGCACACCTATTGTATATGCCAAGGTACATACCACTACAATTTTCTCATCCAAGATATGATATGTGCAGGGCTCAGGAGGAACATCTGAGGGATCTAGTTCATTGCCTTCAAACAACTGATCAATTGAGGCAGTTGCTTCATTCTTTCTTAGCAATATGACCAGCTAGGTCTCCTAGCTCTATTTTCAAAATACATATCATAACCAATCAGATTAAAAAATTTAATGTAACAGTCTGATATTATCCAGCCTAAATCTATTTGAAGCTGAACAGATATTTTGAAAGGATATAAAGAAAGTCCTGAAAGTGCTATTAGCTATTGGTTTGACACAACTTTAACAAAAACAAAAATGCATTTGAACTGTTATTCCTTCCCCTCCAGGTAAACCAACATTGAAATTCACCCTCCGTGTACAAATATATACACACCAGTTTTCAGAACTATTCAACTAGGGGGGGAAAGCTTTATTCTTATTATCTTTTCAAGAAACTGTGTTTTTTTTCTTGAACAGACTAAGGTGGAGTCCTTAAAAATCAATGCTGTTGTTGTGGTCCTAATAGACTTTGCCATATTCAAGGCAATTTTAATTTTGAGAGTGGCAAATTTCATTAGGACGTGTCTCAAGAGACCTTACTGTTTCATATCCCTTTTAGAAGTCTATGTTTTCCTTCAAAAGATATTCAAGTGAAGGTTTGACTAGGGGTGTTTTCCTTGATCACTATGCTACCCCTGGGGATCTCAAGTTATTGGAATCTTTGTTGCCTGATAATAGGGGTAAACTCTGTCCTTGAAAATGTTTGAAGCAATCTACATTTCTTCTACTGTAGTGTCGTATTTGTAGTGCTTATCAGCTGAAGTCTATATGACTATGTGGATGTGGATATTTCTCTTTCCTTTGCTTCTGCTGTTCATTTTGTTTGAATGCTATGCAACGAGGGGGTTAAATCTATGTCAGTGAAAACTGTATGACTCTGCCATTTCTTTTAGACCTGACAAACTCTATGAAATTCAGCATGAATTTTCTGAAGCCCATAATGTACTTTACTGACATTGGGAATAGTTGACAAAACTCAAAAAATCAATTTCAAAAATGTCAACTTTCTGATAGACTGGAAAACCACAGAGGAAAGTGCTTCCCAGTCATCTCTCTCTTTATGACTTTGATAGATTGGTTTTATTTTGTCTCCAGGTGACCTCTTTTGTTGTTGAAAAACCAGATGAATGTAACTCATTTAGAGAGATAAAGTTCATAAAGGTTACATAACTAGATCATTGAACACAAGACACAAGTAGCACCTGGAAAGCAACAAAAATGTTTTTTTTCCTTTTATCTATTTGTTTGGTAGTGATTGTCTGGTTTCTAATAATGAATGCATGTGTTAATGTATGTGTATAGTTGCACATTTGGGAATTATTATTTTGACTTGTATAGATAGATATTCAATGCATCTCCCCAAATGGAGAAAGTCTGGCAACAAATGATTGAAGTCTTTGTGATTTAGTCTGAAGATCTTTCAAACTTAGGGCTCTGCCTTGTAAATTAGGCCATCCAACCAACTGTCCTTTGTTAATTAAGGATAGATGGATGGAAGGAAGGAAGATCCATAAACTTGAAAAAATAAAAAAAAATCATTGCCACCCAATTCCTCAAATATTCTTGTGTGACTACCAAGGTACAGAGGCAATTTCTTGGTTGTGAACTAACAGTCTTGTTTTCTATAATATTCAAGGAGTATTTTCCATTATTGTCCTTAATAGGATTATGATTATTAACACTAATTGTAATAATGTTTATAAGATAAATTACTAAATACTGCATAAAAATATCCTAAGAAAGTAAGTAAGGTGTTTAGCACGTATAGTGTATTTTGTGTAAGATTTCTGGGATTGTATAATTAAAAAGTACAAATGAGCGTAAATGAGACTTTCAACTTAAAGAACAATTAACAGACCCTGTTAAAATTATAGCTCAAACTATATTGAGACTTGTGATAAATGGCATTGTGATGCTATATACAGAGAAATCTTTGAAAAGAGTCTGGAAGTTGCCATTGGTGCAAAATGCTAAGCTCCTAGCCATATCGAAGTACAGTGATATTGTAATGTCTGAATGGAAAAAATCTACATTTAGCACTGCTTAGTAGCCACAATTTTTCATGTTGTTATATAACTTTAAAGTCCTACATGCCTTAGTTCTGATATTTGAAGAATGGTCTTTCTTTATCACAAATCTATCAAACCATGAAAATCAGCAGAAGATACTTTTGCTTTTAAAAGACGTATAAGGGAAATATTTTTTCTTGCACTGCTTCCAAACTATGGAACTATCAGAGTTGAGCTACAAGAAAATCCAGATGTTCACTACACAGCAGCAAAAAGGGCAATCCACATCTGGTAGCCCGATGGAATGTACTCCTCCCATAATGCTATTTGGTCCCCAAACCTCCACTTACCAACAAAAATCTCCAAAAACACATTTTTTGCTCCAATCCAAGTAATTTAGCAATTTATCTCCATGTTAAATGATTCATTTCATGAATAGAATATTTTCTGTTTTGAGATTCCTGCTTTGAGCAGATAGACAGGGTTTATCATCTCATGTCTACTGAATTCCTCATGAGCTACATAATAATTCTTTAAAAAATAGGCTAATTTTTCAGGGAAGAACAACCAATCATATTGTGTTATTCATTCTGCTGCTGTGTTTAAGAGATAATACCATATAGTAAACTTAGGCTAAGGTATCAAATTAAATACGATGGGTCTGTGCGATTTTTTTAAAAGATAGTTTGGGGAGTAGTAAAATCTTGCCTTTATGGAGTAGTAATGAACTACGCCAAAGGCTTAGCTATGATTATGTCAATAGTTTAGCACTAATCTGGATCAAAACTCAATAGAGGGTTTCAGTCTCTTAAAAAATATGCAAGTTTAAGAAACAGCTTGGAAAGGGCATTAGTGCACGGGCAAAGCTAGGGGTAATTTGCATACAGTTGAGACAATTAGAACAAGAGAGTTTCCCACTGAAGGAATAAGTTGTTGCAAACAAAACAACTTGTGCTTTTGTAGAAGTCGGACTTTTGTTTATACCTGATTAGATCTCTTATGGAAAAAACAAAGAATAATATGGAATAATGTCACAAGCCTGGAGATCATGTTACTATATATTTTTTTTCTGCATCCCCCCTCTCTCAACTCAGTCTCATGAGCCAGGCATTTGAATCAAAAGGACTTCTGGGATAGGATTTTCACTTAGAGATCTCCATTCTTACGTGGATTAAGAGGATTAAAAACCATTAAATGACCATCCTCTAACTCCTAAAGCAGATTTGTCTTTTTTCCCCCCCCATATCTTTCTTCAACCAGGGCAGATTTGGGGAGGGGCTGGAGTGACACACAAAAGACCCCCCTTAGCATAACAAAAGATAAACCAATCCACTGAACGACCATCCTATTAGACAATACAGTCCAGGCAGTCTCCTTGCTTCATTTTCCTTGGAACAAATTATATCCAACATGGCAATGACATTGGTTGTCAAACCTGAGCACAGGGTTGGATTTATTATTATTGTTGTTGTTATTATTTTATTTTTCCCATTCAAAGCGCAAAGTGTCATATTAATTATTTAAATCTTCAGAAAATTTCAGATGTATCCTCCAAGGCTCCACTCTGTGCCAGAAGGTCTCCAATCTGCATTAGCTTTTGTTAATTAGAGCTGAAACAAGCACTTTGATCTGAATGAATATAATAACCAAAAATCAGAGCAACTTCCTGTGTGATTTATCTTTTTACTTATTTTTCTGCCTTTGCTGTTTTTTTACTCTATTAGACTTTGATTTACCTTGTCTGGGTAACATAAAAACAACTTGTCTACAAAAGAACTTAAGCTGATGCTTCAAAAGCCAGTAGTTAAATGTTGCACAAAGCAAACATTGGTTTTTTTAAAAGAGAATGACACTATTTTTATTTTTTCAAAGATTTATAAATGCTAGTTGCCATGTGTGTTCCACATACAAGAATGTAAATCTGAACTATCACAGGATTTTCCTGTTGGGATTGATCTTACCTCATTAAGCGAATTGTTTCTCCATGCCTGGTGCTGGCTGAAGAGAAGGCCGTTGAAATTCAGCAAGATGGTCTCTGTCAAATCTGTCCTTGCCTCAGTTTTCAACGGTGCTTAGATCCAAGAGGGTCACTTCCAGGGCTTGCCTTGTTAAAAGTTTTCCTCATTAACATTTCTTTTCCAGAAAAAGGTCTGAAAAGCAAATTTGTCAAGTCTTGAATATATATGCGTATATGTATAGTTAGGAATTGCTTCAACACAGCCCTGTGGTTTTATCTTTCCTTCATAAAGTTTAAATTTAAAAAGTCTCTTTATTATCTCCTTTACTACTACTTACAATGGAAAATATTCTGGAATATATTCAACGAATAGAAACTTATATTTACAGTATTCAAAATACATGAGAGTAATTTTTAATGATGATAACAGATGAAGAATTATGCTTTTAGACCTCATTAAGAAAAGCATCCAGTTTTGAAAATGAAACCCAGGTTGCTTCATACAGGATTATGAAATCCCAAGAGACTGTTCATTCTTCATTTTATCGTTTTAGAAGGACCTAAATTAAAAGGCATGTGGATTCTGAAAATCAGAGCAAACAGGCTTAAAATAATGGCCAAGAATGATAATCATCTACTGGATGACATTGTCTGACAGAATTTTGAAAATAAAAAATAATAAGAGGTGAGAAAGGGTTAAAATGGAAAAAAAATAGGAGACAGTATGGTAACAAAAAAAGGCTGTAGTCCTCTATTCTACAATTCCTGGCCAGAGTAGGGCAAGCGGTATGCCAACCTTTTGTGGGTCAACAACTGCATGTAACAACTTAATAGAATATAATTGACGACACTGTAAAAGTTGGTAAGGTCAATACCAAAAATGGCTCTCAGTTTAATGCAATATAATGATAATTAATTATATTTGATATAATAATTTCCCATATGTTTGATAATACATAAAATTTGAAAAAAAATACTTTGGTTTCTTCAGATCATATAAATTTTCTACTTTTTAAAACCCAATTGACATCCAGAACATAAAGTCTATAATTGGGTCTCATGTTTACAAATGAAGCTAAAGTAAGTTCTTCATTGGGAAAAGTTGAAGACTACTTTTTAGAATGAATACATTTGAAACGAATAGCTCTACATTCCAATAAAATTGTCTGTCTATTGGCCTAGTCTATTTTGTATATATTTTCAAAAATAATGTGGGATAATTGTATTTATAGATTAAACGGGAATATGTGTTTAACTTAAACTGTCTCTGTTCATAACAGAAAAGTTTTGCTTTCCTAAAATTAATACATAGAACAGCTTTCTAGAATCTGGGAATTTTCAAACATTTTGATATAAAACTCCCATAATTAATATCAACTACTATTACAAGTTCTATTACTGAGCATAATGCAGTGATGTTGGATTATGATTCCAGAAATACAGATTTAATTTTTCTCACAACCATGAGACTTCCTTGGGTTATTTTGGACTTCTTATTTGTTCTCCGACAAGCCTACATTACAAGATTGCTATACTGTAGAGGGAAAGAGAAAGGAAACTTCTATGAAAGTTACATTAAGATTCTGTAGAAATGATATATTTTAAAACAATGCATCCATTATTCTATATCCTGCATTCAGGAACAAGAGAGAACATATCTCGACCTTCTTCTAAGTGACATCATTTTAAAAGAAAGCTATCATATCCATCATCCTGCCCTGAAGCTGTCTTTTATCAAGGCTAAATATATCCATCTCTTTCACTGTCTCATCATGGAAATTAGTTTCTAGTCCCCAACTATACCCATTGCCCTTCTCTAAACCTATCACATTTTTCTGAATCTTTCTGAATATATAGTAATCAAAACTAGACACGCTGCCTGACATGGTATAGCACTGAGCAGAATAAAGTAGCATTATTACTTCCAGTGACTTGGAAATTATCCTTCAGTTGATGCAGCCTTCTTTTCTTCAACCACATTACTCTGCTGACTTATATTCAAATTATAACAAAAAATACAATAATGTATTTCCAACTACTATTATTGAGCCATTCGAAACTTGTGCATTAGACTTTTGCTTCTTAAGTGAGGAAATTACACTTTTATCTTCACTGCACCCTCTATCTTGTCAAAATCATTTTGAATCTTACTTCTGTCTATTTCTATCCCATCCAATGATGTGTCATTTTCAGAAATGATAACATTCCTTGAACTTCTTCATCCAAGTCATTAACAGTAAAGAATAAGAAGGTTGAGGATTGATCCTTAAAGCACCATATTCAATAGTAGTCCCTGGTTTCATAAGAAACCATTGATGAACACACTGTGAATATGATTTTGAGTTAGCTATGCATTTATGTATCCTTCGTCTCTCTTTCTTTTGATTAAGATCATGAAAAAAGTTTTATGGTCTCCAGTACTGTTTGTTATTCTCTTTTATTGAGAAAGTCAGAACACATAGAAACAAATGCAAGTTTAAAAACTTTATTGCTTACAATATCTGTTTCATATGCTTGTGTTTACCACACTCTGTTAATAATCTATCACTTCTTTTGGGGCCACTGAAGTTTTCAATCTTTTTGAAACTAAACTCAAGTATAATCACAGGGACTCCTTTACCTTTTTTATCCAAGTATAATGCATTGCTGTAACTTAACCAATATGCTACAAATAACTAATAGTCAGCTATTTTTTAGGCAGTGTCACTTCTAGAATAACGGCTTGAGTTGAAAAAACTCATGACATTCCTACCAAAAACAGTGCTTAGTCTTTGAATTGGGTGCATTAAAATTCTATTGTTTAAACTGATGTTGCATAATAGTTAGTTACATGTACATTTCCTTACCTAAATATAAAATACTTTTCTAGGGATACGTAGCTTGGGAATAATGCTGGGTGGTTTAAAATGTAAAAGGAAGAAATCCCATAATATCAAGAAAAGTGATAACTACCTTATTTCCATATTGTAGCCAACAATTATCCTAGCCCAAGGCCTAAAGTTTTCAAGACTTATTTAAAAACTAGCTGATAATGCGGCTTTGCTGCGACATGGTGGAAGCAGGGAATCCTAGAGCCTACAATTCCCAGTGTGCTTTGCCCGATTTGCCTCTATTGGCTGGAGAGCCTCTTATCCACCCGTTGCTGCCTGAGCAGATCCAGAGGCCTCCGCACATGTCAGTAGAGGTTTGTGGCTGCAGAGGAGTGGTGGTGTCCTCTTTGGCACCAATTTTGGTGGTGAAAGAAGCCCCAACATCGTTCGTGACCCCCACAAGGACCCTCTC
>JANHJO010009446.1:26567-40492 GCA_032468235.1 Pseudoxyrhopus heterurus
ATTCTTTAAGTATGGTGAGAGGTCCACAGTGGACAGCATGAGGTTGAAGTTGCGAGGATTTGAAGCTGAGACAACAGACAATATAAACGTATCTATAAGTTATACTCATCCTGCAGTCGTGCAGAATCATGCAGGTATTGTCATTTTAGTAATATACATAAATCCCCACCAGCTGCAGACCTCAATAAATGATATAGGAGAGAGTGATGGAATGATGATCGAAACAGTAAGCTCTAAGAGAAATGAAACACAGAAGATGCAGGGAGTAATAATTGTCATTCAAAAAACTAGCAGTCATTCTACTTGTACAATATCATAAGAACAATCATTTGTTTATTCCAAGTAAAGAAACAGCTTAATAAGATGCTCAATCTTAATACATTCCAGTTCAGCAGTTTTCCAATATGTAGTGCAATTTGCTACTTGTAACTCAAGAGACTTAGGATATGGTTAGGCAAATTGGGCATTTATTTCATCCTCATGGTGAGCTTTTTCTATCCAGTGAAATATTTTGTCAAAATGTGGGACATTTTGGGTGATACTTTTATATCCCAGTTGTTCCATTCTTGTCCTGCTTACCAGAAGGCCCTGTCTTCTGGTGGAAATAGGCTGTTAAGTTAGATGAATCTGTGATTGCTCCAACAAACCATACTTGTTTGGTTTGACAGATATGATCTCTCCTGATTCGTAGGTGGCCTTGAGCAAAATTTGTGGTCTCTGCAGTTCCAAACTTGTGCTGTGTTTTGGGTTTGTTCTTGAAAACATAGCAGATTCGGATCTTAATGAATTACTTTCTGCCATCACACTGCACACACACACACGATGATGATGTATTCCACTTTCAACTGCTGCTGAAATGTTGTATTCCCTCAGGAGCAATGCAAACTTAAAGGACGATGCCCAGCCTGTTCTCTTCCAAGGAAGACTGGCAAATGTCTTTTCTTTCTCTCTGTGTGCAAATCTTAGTTTAATCCATGAGGAATGGCTTTCTTCAATTGGCTGGTATTATGCTGCCATCAAATGGCCCTCATGAATAATAACAGTTCTGCCTTCAGTGCTAGTCTATTTGTCTCATGTCTGACATTTTCTTAGTTGTGGGCAGGAAGAGGAGTGAGGAGGGAAGCATTTGATGGGAAGGATGATAGACGGGATTGTCCAGGATATACATAGATATACCAGATTTGGTATATTTAGCAACAGTGATGACAAGGGGCTTGGAGGCTAAGCCGTAGGATGAACGGTTAAGGGTTGTCTAGCATATTGAAGAGAAGGATTAGGGGTGACCTGATAGCTGTAGTATTTGAGGGGTTGTCACAGAGAAGAGGGAGTCAACTTATTCTCCAAAGCATCTGAGGGCAGGACAAGAAATAATAGGTGTAAGATCATTAAAAAGAGATCCTATCTAGAATTAAGAAGAAATTTCCTGACAGTGAGAACAATCAATCAGTGGAACAGCTCAAGAAATTGTGAGGGCTCCATCACTGGAGGCTTTTAAGAAGAGACGGGACAGCCACTTGTCTGGAATGATATAGGGTCTCCTCCTCGAGCAGGGAGTTGGACTAGAAGACCTCCAAGGTCCCTTCCAATGCTGTTATTCTGTTTATAATCTATTGATCTGGGAGGGAGTGGTTCATTTAACTCTTTTCCACATGCTGCCGCCGCTATGATCTAGCCAATCCAGCAGTCATCACCAGAAATGGTGAAGAGAGTAGCAGACCACGAATTCT
The DNA here is from genome assembly GCA_032468235.1 of Pseudoxyrhopus heterurus. Taxonomy (NCBI): domain Eukaryota; kingdom Metazoa; phylum Chordata; class Lepidosauria; order Squamata; genus Pseudoxyrhopus; species Pseudoxyrhopus heterurus. Next base: position 28,295 of record JANHJO010009446.1, read on the forward strand.
TAGTTTATGCAAAGTGTAAAGTGCTTATGTTTGAATTAAAGTAATATCGAGTTGTGAAATGTGCAAACCCATGTGCTTTCTGAGCAAATAGCCACATCAGCTCTCATCTGCCAATGCTTATACATCAATATATTATTAACATGTGCAGAAGCATCACTTGCATATGCATTACAGTTGCTGTGAGGCTGGAATCAGTTATATTTTCTGTTCCCCTTTGAAGGTCAAACAGTTTATTGAGATAATTTGACATTTTTGACTTTCTTAAATGTTTTCAGTAGCTCTTTTGTTTGAAAGTTGACAATTACTATGCTGATTCCCAAAACAAGCACCTTGTAGATACTCCAGTCTCTACGAGATGGGTTTACCACTGGTATTTGTGGTGGAGGACAGCCTCTGGATGCGGAAGGTCACAGGTTTGGTTACCAGCATCACCAGATAGAGCTCAGATATCCGTCTGAAATCCTAAGAAGTATTGGTAGGCAGCACAGAACAAATTTTACATTGTCCCTGAAGTGAAGTGTCAGAAAAAGCTGGTGCCAAAAAATCTGAGCTAATGGTTTGATGAACAGAGCTTGCATGAAGGCTAATAAATACAAATTCTGGCGGCTGCTATTAAAATGAATATTGATTTCCAATCTGATGTTAATCTACCCCGTTCATTCTTCTTCTTTACATGTGGCTTTTCAGTTCCAAAGTCATCTTTGAGTAGTTCAGTTGACAGTTTCTCATGCTTTCTAAAAGGACAATTTCCATGCAGCTAATTGTAGGCAGCAGTGAAACCTTGTTATACAGGTAGTCCTCGACTTACAACAGTTTGTTTAATGACTGTTCGAAATTAGAACAGCACTGAAAAAAGTGACTTATGACCATTTTTCATACTTGCGACTGCAGCATCCCCATGGCCACATGATCAAAATTTGGACACTTGACAACGGACTCACATTTATGATGGTTGCAGTGTCCCAGAGTCATGTGATCACCTTTTGTGACCTTCTGACAAGCAAAGTCTTAACAACTGTGTGACTAACTTAACAACTGCAGTGATTCACTTAAGAAGTGTGGCAAGAAAAGTTGTAAAATGGGGCAAAACCCACTTAACACACATCTCGCTTAGCAACAGAAACTTTGGGTTCAATTGTGGTTTTAAGTCAAAGACTGCCTGTGTTTGTTTCATGCTCCTTATTTTACATGATCTAGGCCTTAGTAGTTATATTGCCAAGACCAAATAAGTCAATCCAGCCAGGACACAAACAAATAATTCAGCAGGGTTCATTATATAGAAGAAAGTTCTTTATATACAATGATATAAAACATGATGCATGTTTACAATACCCATGCAGCTCTTGCAATGTGGTAGAGAGAAGAAGTAGCAAATACTCTTAAGCAGAGACAAACGAACTCTCTTACACACAGAACAGTTAAGCTAAGCCATGCCCAGGCTCCAAGCCATCTCACATCGTTCACACAACTGTGTCTCAGTCACCAAACAGTCCCCATTGGCTGACTTGTTGTCATGGCTATTCCAGTTCGTGAATTCTTATACACTGACAAAATACACTATTAAAGCCCCTTCTTATAAGATGACCAAATGATGACTTCTGCTTAATCCTTAACCTAGGATTCAAAATATTGTGTAGATGTATTTTCTTAGTATTAGTAAATAATATTTGTGAACAGAGAAAAATGTGTTTCAAAATAGTCTTGTTTGTAGGGAGAGGACTGTCTGGTTCCTCAAGGTTTTTGTCACAATAAATCAATATATAATCAATATATGAGAAGACTTTCTTGATTGGCTTTAACTCAGTGGATTACAATGCTGTGCCTATGTAATGCCTCAAGACGCAGAAGTTTGTTTAAGGTTAAACAGTCTCCTCTTAACTCCTCTCTTCTTTTCTCTCCAGTGCTGATGGAGAGTTTGCTGTCACCCATATGATAAAGGCCCACCTTTTCTCTAACGGCAGTGTGAAGTGGGTGCCACCAGCCATCTATAAGAGTTCCTGCAGCATTGATGTAACCTTCTTCCCTTTTGATCAACAGAACTGCAAAATGAAATTTGGTTCATGGACTTATGACAAGGCAAAGATTGATTTGGAGAGCATGGAGCACCATGTCGACCTTAAGGACTACTGGGAAAGTGGGGAATGGGCCATTATCAGTGCAGTGGGCACTTATAATACCAAGAAATATGATTGTTGCAGTGAGATCTACCCTGATATCACTTATAGCTTCATCATCCGCCGTTTGCCTCTCTTCTACACCATTAATCTCATTATCCCTTGTCTTCTAATTTCCTGCTTGACCGTGTTGGTCTTCTACCTGCCATCTGACTGTGGTGAGAAGATCACCCTGTGCATCTCTGTCCTTCTGTCCCTCACTGTCTTTCTCCTACTTATCACTGAAATCATCCCATCCACTTCCCTAGTTATCCCACTGATTGGTGAATATTTGCTTTTCACCATGATCTTTGTCACCCTCTCCATTGTCATCACAGTCTTCGTTCTCAACGTCCATCATCGTTCACCCAGTACTCACAAGATGCCACACTGGGTCCAGAATGTCTTTCTGGATTTCATTCCTCGCTGGCTCTTCATGAAACGTCCTCCAGTAATAGCTTCAGGATTGAGGGTGACCAGTGAAGAAGTAATTGCACAATACGACATGCCTCCGGCAAATCTCAGCACTTCACGGTGTTGGCTGGAGACAGACGTAGATGATAGGTGGGATGAGGAAGAGGAGAATCATGAAGAGATGATTCAGGCGGCCCGGGTACCCCTGCAAAGCATTTGCCACCACCAATGCCTTCAATATCGCTACACCGGTGCTCAACATCTGGGAAGAAGATTTGTGGAACTGGTTCATCGCCCAGCCACTATAAAAACAGAAAGTTCAGCTTCATCTGAGCAGGGCATCCGGCTGTCTCCAAGCATCTTGAAGGCACTAGAAGGGGTGCACTTCATAGCAAATCACCTGCGGGCTGAGGATGCAGATTTTTCGGTGAGTCGCTAAATCTGAGATACTAAGAACTGTTTTTCTGGATTAGAACTTTGGCCTGCTCAGTCCATCTTTTTTCATGCATCCCCAGCCCTGAGGAATATTGCCCCAGCTTCCACTTAAATTGTGTGTAATCACTGAAATCCAGTAGTCTGAAGACCTGTCTGCAAGAGTGTTCTTAGCTCTTAGACCAAGAATCTAAGATGGAATTAGATCTAAGAGGGAAATCAGCCTAGCAGGATAGAAGGATAGGAGAAGGTAGAAGAAAGATAACCTTTTGTGAAAAAAGGGTAGCCGGAAGGAATATAATCTGAATTAGTGCAAAATCACAAATCACAATATTCACACAGTAATTCAAGGACAAATATTTTCACGAATATATCTCCCACTGCAACCCGCAATGTATATTTTGTTTTTGCTGACTCATTTAACTTATTCTACAGTATTTTTATTTGCGCATAAGATCAATTAGGTTTAATGGGCTTATGCTGATTCAGCCTGCACTGGACTGCACTGTTAATTTATGATTCTATTGTCTGCCAGATATGGCATGCAGTCTTTTTTTTAACCTTAGGAGCTCCTTCCAGCTGAAACTTCATTGGAATTTTACAAGATGTTCCTTGTCTTTTCAGAAAGAATCAACAAATTGAAGTGACCCATTTCATTGAGAAATGGCTTTCAGACTACCTGAAGGGGTGTGTGTATGTGTGTGTGTTGGGACTCATCCAGTTATAGGATACACAGAACTTTTTTGTTTCCACCCATCTTCCTGAAGGAAGGAAATATCTTAGTTAGGCTTTTCCTTAAAACTGGTTTGTGAAAGAGACCTGAGGCTCTTAGCAGCCTGATCCAGTTACTGAGCCATAAACTGGAAAATAATAACAACAATACAGCTCTAAAGCATCATCTCCTAGTTCTACTTACAGTCTCCAACTTTGGCAACTTTAAGACTTGTGGACTTCAACTTCCCAGAATTCCCCAGCCAGCCATGCTGGGGAAAGGTTGGAGACCCCTGCAAGATCCCCTTAAAGTTGCCAAGGTTGAAGATCTCTGAGACCCCTGTAGTAGTTTTGAGGTCTGTGGCTAGAGAACAGCAGTCCTTTCTCCTTCTGATAAGATAAAAACTGAAGCACCAGTTTTATGATTTAAAACTGAGTTTTATTAACAGTAAGAAAAAGGAAACAGCTAAATGTTCAATTGCAACTGGATAGAAAAGGCATTTTGCAAGCTTAAATGGACTCTGGGGGGATGGTAGAGGACAGGAAGGCCTGGAGGAGCGTTGTCCATGGGGTCGCGATGGGTTGGACACGACCGCATCTAACAACAACAACAAAGAAAAGGCATTTAGCACAGGTAAAAACGTCACCAGTAGCTCTAATATCAGCCTCTTCTCCTAGGCACCCATGGTGGGGTGGTGGGTAGATAGAAATAAAAGGGGGTATCAGACACCCAAAATTGGCCTCATCAAATTGTTTCTAACCATCCTAGAGGTTGGTCCGCTGGAAACGGATGCTAAGGATGCTATCCTTACCTTGAAGAGGCTCACAACCTTCAATTATAGCATGAATGTGCCTCCTAACTATGTTTAAATATCATGCTCTCCTTGTGCTGTTTCTGTCTTATCTCCAGCCCACAGCAGCAGTAGTTTAAATTTGTCCTAAGGGATTCTAGTTCCTTCCCCAACACAGTTTTTGGATATTATTAGGATAAGTCACAGCCAATGTGGCCAATGACATTTTCAGTGACTGGAATCTGCCCACCCACCATTGTCCACTTTGCCTGGTGTGACCACACCTCTCTCCTTCAATCTTTAGGCATTTTCCTCCATTTTCCTGCTTTTGGCTTGAAGACAGCTTGGAAACTTCCCAGCCGGTTCTGCAAGAACTGACCGGTGGGCTTACGCAGGCAAAGCCACAATCCAGCTTAGCCATCTCTCTATTTTTATTGCTATAGAGTCAGTGTAGCCATCAATTAAGAGAGAGAAGAAGGAAAATGTTGGTATGAAAGAGGGTATATGACGATTTTCTCTCTTGTCCTACCATTTCAGACCATAAGTTAATCCCCTCTTCCACTTGCCATTCCTCATAGTATTGTGCACTTCGGAAGCCCAGTAACACATGGAGACTTTTACTTTTATCAGAAGGTTTCTGCCACCTCATAGATCATGTGTGGTGGTGGGAAGACTGACTGACTGGCAACAAGCAAACACACACACACACACACACACACTCCTTTATATTCTCCAGCTCTCTAGCTACCAAATGACATTGAAAGCAAGAATCCAACTGGCTCCCTCCTGCCTCACTGGTGCAATCCCAACCCCACCACCCCCATCAGCCAGGCTATTTTGGGCCTTGTAAAACACTCTTTGAATGCATATTCACACCTGCACCTTATTACTTAGGCAATGACAGGAAGTACAGAAATGGACTTCCTTTGTGTACACAGACACACTGCCTTAAGGAATAACTTATCCTGCCAACTAGTTATTGTAGAAGGCCTCTGGAGACCAGGCTGCTGAAAAAGACATGATGCCACAAATGAATGTTGTGGGAAGCTATATTACAGTGTTTTACTGCCTTGCCTTTATTAGAGGTATTGTTGGACTGAATATTTTAGAGTTGTCTGAAACTGAGGCAATGTAAAGCCTCATCAATCAATCAGTCAAGCAATAAAACTTGGAGGGTGGTTAAACTTTCTGTTCCAGGGATACATCTACCCCTACTCAAAGTTGTATCATCACAAATTAAGAAGTAGCATCAGCATTGGTAGATGTTTTCCAAGCTGCAGGTAATGCTCAGTGGGAAGGGAATCAAAGCCAGCAGAATCCACAACGTACTTTCTTTAATTTGCGTGTCATTAAAAGACCTTGAGGCAGAACTGTAAAGGCAGTGCCATCTTTGCTACCATATTTTTCTACAGGCTGGAGCATTACACATTCACAAATTTTGACAGAAATCTCTCAGCCAACCACAATGGTTAATATCACTCACAGGTCATATTTCTCCAATATCATGGGTCTAAGTTGATCTGCCCATAGGAACTTCATCCCTGAAATTCCTTCCTGGGCACTCTTTTAGCCTGGGGAGACATATTGTGATTTCACACCCTGCCTGAAAGACAGGGCTGGTAATGGTCCAGAGAGAAAATATACCTTTGTTTCTCTCTGGAACCCAATGTATAAGAGTAGGAACATTGATTTATATTTAGCTCTTTAAAAAAAAAAAAAGACCAAGGCCTCCTATTTCAGGTTCATCCAATTTAGATGGATCTGTGGGCTCCAAATGAAGTGTTATACATCTCCCCACAGTTTACCAAAATCATTCCTAGGCAATTTTGTTTTTCATGAATGAAGGAGAATATACTGTATGTGTCCCAGGATAATGTTGCAGGATTCAATCTGGGTCAGATACTGGGGCTAGAGGTTTTGTCTTCTGAGCTTTTGGACTCATGCTGGAGAAGTTAGGCTAGAGAGAAGTTCCCTGAAGATGGGCTCCAGCACGAATCCAAAAGCTTGGAAGATTTTATTTTTCTTAATCAAAGTCTCCCAACTCCGAAGGAACCCAACTAATTGAATAGTTTCATCCAGCACATTGAATTTTTGTACTCTATACTCTGTAGAGCTGCCATATGTGGAATACCAAAATCTTGACAACTAACTCAGTAGAAAACTGAGTTAGGGATACCATAAAATATGCTCTTTGCTGCTATCTACTGCTCACCTGGATTTTTTTTTCAGCCCAGTCCTGTTAGTTTACTGTTAGTTTCTGTCTATTTCAACTCTGGTGGATAATTATTCTATGGTATGGCATATTGATACTTACTATGCCTACTTCCTTACTTAATCTACTGCACCTGGGACTAAGTTACTGAAGCATTTGTGGTATGTTTTTAAGTTTTCCCATTCCAATCATGGTGAATTCCAGTTAACTTGGTGATCGGTCGCCCTAGTCATGATATTTCATTTGTTGCAGGTCAAAGAAGATTGGAAATATGTTGCCATGGTGATTGACCGCATCTTCCTCTGGATGTTTATCTTTGTCTGTTTGCTGGGGACAATTGGACTTTTTCTTCCTCCATTTCTGGCAGGCATGATCTAGCATTGATATGCAGAATGAAGAAGCAACCTTTAACTATATCAACACCACCAGACAGTCTCCACAAAAATGCCACCCAAACTTCCATTCAACTTCCTAAAGAAGCCAATAGCAGGATCATCCTCTTGATCCAGTATCTGTTGCCCAGGAATTATTAACATCATATAAAACCCCCAAAACTTAAACAAAGAACTATAATGCAAACTTAAACAAAGAACAATAATGTGAACTTAAACTTGAGGTTCTGTGTACCTCTTTTACATATTTTTGTTTTGCCAAAATTCAAGAGAAAATCATGCCACCATTATTCAGCAGTATGGCCTGGGGCAGCTCTTTGGGGGGACAAAGGGGGCCTGTGAGCCACATATAGTGCAGTGGCCAGAAATTCTTGATGCTGTGGCTCATTAAGCTTGTCTGCTGTTATTCCAGAAAAGCCAAGGGTAAAGTTAAAAAGCTGGTTGCAGTGGGAAAATGTCACAATGAGAGCTGGAATAATTTCCAAACTGGGAAAGTGCTTTGATTTAATAAAGTCTCTTTGTCACCTGCTGTTGAAGCAGCATTTAATTCCTTGTATTAGAAAAATGTGTTGATTTATAAATTATGAGAATTTCTGGAGATGCATGGAAAATATTTATTATGCAATCATTTGGTTTATACCTCATCTTCCTGCTCTGGCAAGCAGTCAGGTGGGTAATCGATTTTCTATTAAGGGTCTTAAAGTAGAAATGTTATTAAGATAGTAGCTAGTCATCCATACCCTCTGAGAACTAATGTTAATGAAAGTAAAAAATGTTTCCAACTTATTGCATCCTGGCTTCTGTTCCTCGATTAGGGCACAGCAACTTCTTCCAATGTGATTTTTGTTAGATACGTTGGATTGCAACTCTGATCAAAGGTTGTGCTGGCTGGGGATGATGGGAGTTGTAAGTTGGTGCATTTGGAAGGCATCCCCAGAGGGGATGAATATTATTTTTAAAAAACAAACAAACACCAAGCTTGATCTTCAGTATGTCTAATGCATTCCTTGGTTATTTGCTGCCTTCATGCATGAAAATTAGCTGACCCATTCATTGGAGCAGATTTTCAGATAGGAGTCCTATTGGATGTGGCCAATCTTTTTGCTGGTGAAACACAGAGGTTTCAGGTGTGCACAGTCTCTTGTTTAAATCACACCAACCATCCTTTCTCCTAGGACAGGGGTGTCAAACTCGTGTCATCACGGTGGTGTCACATGATGTATCGTGACTTTTTCTCCCTTCACTAAACCGGGTGTGAGCATGGCCAGCGCATGACGCATCTGGCCTGCGGGCTGTGAGTTTGACAGCCCTGGCCTAGGATGTTAAGAGACAAAGATGTCCCTGTTTAATTTGCCTATAGGCTTCCTCTAGCCTTTTACACTCATCTCTGTAAATCTGAGGGGACAAGACAAAGTTTTAAAACCTGGTTTTCAGAATATCATATTCTGTCCTTTAAAAAAACCTACGAGCATGAGGAATGCATACAGTTGGTAGTTATAGAAAATGGAGTAATTCTTGAATAGCACAGAGACTTTTTAGAGATTCTGCTTTGAATTGCAGGCAAAAAAAAAAATGTTTGCAAATATCACAGGATGGGTGGATGGAGAGAATACCCTTCTTTTTGGCTAGTGGCAATTGATTTTCCCTTTGCTGTGGTTCCTTCTCCTGACAAACTGTCATCTTTGATGGCTTACCAGGAGTTCCGCTATCAGCAGCTTCAGTTAGCAATAATAGCAATAGTTCCTCTTTGTCAGGCAAAGTGGATGGATTCAAGGGTTAGGGTTAGGGTTAGGTTAGGGATGGATTCACAGAGGACAAAGACAAGCAGAGTGTGTGCCACCTGTGATGGTCTTGAGCCAACCACTGATCGTAGAAAGTTTGCAAATCGTTTTACTGGCTCATCACACTGCAGTATTGGGGCTAGGATAACATCTTTGCAATCTGATTTTTAAAATGCTGCTTTTTACAAAACTTCAGAAAGTAGAATTGGTATTTTTGATTGAGAACCCCATCCCACTCTCCAAATTGGTAAGTAATCTTGCCTCTGTATCAACATTTTCACTTGAATTGTGTACTTGGTGGCACAACAACCCATCTCCCTTGATGAGATGAAAGCTCATGGGGATCCATACAGCCAATTTAGTCACTTTTTGGGCCTGGTTCATATGTAAGACTAAGCCATCATGCAGGGGCAGGCAATGATTTTGGAGCCACTTTAAAAGATTTGGGGCAGTGAATATAGGTAAACAATGACCGCATGTTGTCATTAAAATCAACACAGCCAAGTGTTTTGCGAGGCATCAAGGAACTATAAATGTTATTCCTTTAATACTTTCCACCCTGGCAAATTTGGAAAAATGCTCACCTTTATTTGTTTTGAAGGGGTGATTAAGTCATTGATTTCGCTTTTTAAAACACCTTCAAGCATTGGAAAAATGCCCACAAACTACCCATCATGCAGAGTAATTGTAAGAATCAATGATTTGCCAAGGGGTTTCCAACAGCAAGTGAATATACAACATTTTTAAAAACATCCAGCCTTACCAACCTTGTTTTAATTGTTTTCCGCTCGCCTTTACATTTTTTTAAAATGAAAATGTAATTGACCCTTAATTATCATCATTTGTATTTTTGTGCAGTTTTGCTATCTGCTTTGAGATTTTTTGCATTGGAATCAGAAGTAACACACACACACACATCCTTGTATTTTGGCTGGAATATAATATATGGGCTTCAGAAAAGTTTTGAGACAACTTGAGTTTGAGACATCTTGAGATTATTAATGCTGGCTCAATGAACAACCGAAAATGTGCATATACTGTAATTCTCTGTGAATCTAGTGAATACACCAAAGTATCATAAGTAGTCTACATATGAGGTGTTTGAAACAGAAATAGCTTGGCTCCGTCAATAGAGTGGAAGTTGTCATAAGCTGAAGCCCCAAGAAAATCTGTGTGGAGTGGCCACTACATTACTGTAATCATTGTAGCTATTTTACTATTGCATATAGTAGCTATCAAGTCCTTTGTGCGACAGCCTAATAGAATGATTACACCAACTATGGCAAGGGTGTCAAACTTGCGGCCCACGGGCCGGATGTGTCATGCGCTGGCCACGCCCAACGCTGTTTTAGCGAAGGGGAAAAGTCACGATACATCACGTGATGACAATGTGACGGTGCGAGTTTGACACCCCTGTTCTATGTGCAGATAGTAAAGCATGACACTGCATTATAGCACCACATCAGGTCTTTAGATAAGAAAAAAAAAGTGTTATTCATGATGAAGAAATGGAAGATCAGCCACTGGAGTTTTATATTTAATTTATCTCAGGCAAAATAAACAACATTGCTTTAATTTTCTGGTCAAAACCCACATAGCAAACAAAGTTTTCTAAACTTATTTTTTTAACACATAAAGATAATAAGAAGTATGGATAAACTGTGCTGACCTCATGTAGGTCAAGAAATATAAATACCTTGTCAATTTCTTAGGCACCTTTTCCAGCTCCCTCCCTCCCCACATCCCTTCCTCTCCCTCAGGAATGAGATAGCTGCATTCAAGATAATAGAATTACAAACATATTAATGGCTTCTAATCCTTCAAAACGTGCTTGTTTTCAGCAAAAACGTCTATTTCAGTAGCAAAATTTAAGCCCAATATTTATGAGGCATAATACCAATGCTTACCAGGAAACTTTAATTTCAAATTATAATTCAGTAGCAAATATGGGATCAGATGTGTGCTTGATCTATATTCATAAGGGGAGGGAAGATATGTACAACCCTCCAGCTGTACCGATGTCATTTACATTTAAAATTGCAACTTTATACCTAAAAACCCAGAAAGATTGTGGTGGCTACAAGTAACTTTTCAAGTTGACCAGCTTATAATGGCTGAAACACCTCCAACGTCTTAAACCCTGATGCCCTTCTGTACTTCTTATGGCTTTATACATTTATTTGAATCTGTATAATTGACAGAGAGAGATCTATTGTTTAAACTGGTTCAAAAATTCAATAAATGAGGCTATTGAGGGAAGAAGATTTAGGGAGGGCGCACACAGTCAGATATGGCCATTAAATATATGTTTCTATACAACACAGAAAGATGCACAGTCTCTTCTGAGGAACCAACATCCCCATGGGAACATCTTCAATCAAAATAGATGTAGCAAGACCTAGCAAACATATTCTCCCTCACTAGGCTTTTTAGAATCCTTGGATCAACCAAGGAGAAACCTCACGTGTCATTTTTTTGGCTTATCCTGAGAACAATGTAGAGGCTCACAAGCCACCCTACCCACCACTGCCTTTGATTCTTTTCTCACCAGTGAGACAGACTGTATCACTTGATGCCAGAGGTACTGTCAAAGGAAGCAGAATTTATTCAGAAGTCACTTTCTGTGATGGGACTACTGGTGCAGATTCAGAGTTCAAAGTTTGGTTGAAAAAAATCCTCACCCTGGGACTAGGATCCTATCGTGCACACAGTGCCCCTTTAGCAGCATGGTCCACAGAACACTGAAGGAAAAAAAAGGTCTCTTCCTTGCCCTGAGCATGGCTTCTCCGTTGCTCTCAGAAGACAGACATGACAAATCAAAGACACAAGCAGTTTTTGGTGAGGCAGGATGGGGGAGAGGACGTGAACGTTGTGGAGGGATATTTTAAAAAATCCGTAAGTCAGCCCTCTCGATCACTCAAAAGAGACCTTCACCAGGTTGGCTCGCATCTTGGCTTGGTCCACAGCATCCAGGAGATTCTTGGCATCCACAGCCAGAGTGTGGGAAGCCGTCAACATCTGGCGCTTGCATTCCTCGCTCAGTGAGGTCATGGAATTCTGCTGAGCCAGACGCATCTTGTTGATCAGTTCTGCCAGGTCCTTATTTAGGAGCTTCTGGGTACCCTCAATCTGCCAATGGGAGACACACAGGAATAGGTGGCCATTAAACCCAGTATTATTTCAATCTTAACCGGGTGTTTTAAGACAACCCCGATTAACTCTTTTGGAGGAAACCCCCCCCCACTTGATTCCATATTTATTTGCTTTGGTTTTTAGTAAATAAATTACCATATATACTTGAGTATAAGCCGA